>LPNX011082579.1:99138-223794 GCA_001517045.1 Pseudotsuga menziesii | reverse complement strand
TAGCTCTCACTCTTTCCATTTTTCTAGAACACTCATTTCTTCTATCTGTATGGCTTGAGGACATGCTATCTCTTTGGTTTGGGGGAAGATGGATTTGACTTGTAAAAAAATTAGATTATTTTTATTTTATGACAAATCTATTTATTCAAGAATGTAAACAGTGGAATTTGGTTATAACTTGAAGCATATTTTACAGCAAAATTCAATATGGTCTTACCATATGAAGAATCGAATGAAGGAAAATGAAATATCAAATAGCGATCTGGTAAAAATGGTGATATTATAGCACTTATGATTAAATTTGCTAACTAAATTTTGCTTTGGGGAAAATAGTTTTTGCTTCTATTTCACTGTTAATAATTATATTCTCTTACCCAAACATGCATTAAAATGATCAATCTCTTTGTTATTTAAAATGCAATCTATGTTTTTGTGTTATATGTTCAACCTTCCCAAAGTTTTACTTTGGACGTGGTTGAATTAATTTTAAACCTTATAAATGATAAAATTATTTTGAACCTAAGAACTGTTGAAAACCCAATAAAGTCATTTTTAATTTTCATACAATGTGTGACATTAAAGATACATTATTTTACAGGTTAGAAGAGTGAAGTTTAAATTACATTCTTTATCTTCTAAGTTGAAGGCAGCTGCTAGTTCGCCTTCTTCCTAAATTGTTTTTCTTTCTTTTTTTATTAGTGGGACCTAACATTTCTCTGGTTTGGGGGAATGTTGATCGTAGATTTGTTATCATTTTTTTTAGTTAAATTATTCATTTAAACACATATTTTATTATCTTTTGTATATTTTATGACACACAAATCATTATTCAGCCTTAGGTATGAGTGTATTTAAGGTTTATATGAAATATTTTTATTTATCATTTTTTATGGTTTTATTAATTAAAAATAACATTATTAAAGTGAATTTGATATATTAACTCATTTATATATTTGTTCACAGAATTTATAATATTTTTGGGATAAATTAATAAATAGAATGCATTCCGGCCACCTTTTGTACAGCATGTCTAGCTCGACATCCAGCTCGTTGCGTGAAACTCGCTGGTGGTTTTCCAGATGTTGAAATGTGTTGTTGTATACTGAAGCCCTGAAGCATGCCAGCAGACAGACACTCCATTCAACCTAGTTCGATGCCCAGTGTATCCAGCTCACGGCCCATCCTCCCATTCAGCTCTCCGTCCATTTCGCCCATCAAACTGCGCATTGCTGAGAATTAATTCTGGGTATTTAAAATATGAAATAGCGACAAATGAATTGTTATCCATGTGTCTAGGTGATGAAGTTGTGTTCTAGATTTTTTCCATCCTGCATTCTCCTTTGCTCACCTCCACATCAACCATCCACGTACTGGATTAATGCATTCAACCCACGCTCTAGAATATTCGCCACTACGATCTCCTATGTTTTCCATTAGTCAGCTGATGCGCTCAGGAAGGAACTTGTGAGCCACCTCTATAGACCGTTCATGCTGAAGAGAAGTCTGTCCGCCACCTCTGAAGACTGCTCGTGCTGAAGAAGGGAGATTCCTGCACGTTGGCCTTTGATTAGTTAAATGCCTTTAATATCAAATAAATTTAGAGAGCATTCGACCACTAAAGGGTTGACTTGCTCAACCCTATAAATCATTATATATAGTAGCATTTGTGAGAGAGTTGGAGTTAGCTAGAAAAATCAGTCAGTTAGCAGAGTTAGGAGAAGAGTTGCTACTGTGATTTACTATTGAACATTGTATTTATGTTCCACCATCTGAATAAAGAGTTGTATGTGTTGTTGTTGAATATTGCGTTTAAGTAGAAGTTAGTCAGGAATCACCCCTGATTGTTGAGAGGGCCCCTCATCAACGAGAGGTTTCTTTTCTTGTTTATTTCTTTCATTTTTTTGTTGTAGCTAGTTTAATTCACAGTCAGTTTTATTTCTATAATGCAATTTGATTTTTGAATTAGATAGTTAACTGCACGCATAGTTTGTTTCTAGCTTTTCTTTCAGTCATTTCATTTTCAGACTATTGTTCAGTTTATTTGCAAGTTAGATAAACTAGATTGTTGTTTATCAAATTAAGTAGATTTAATTCTGTCTATTTCATTTATGTTCTAATTATCAGTTTATGCAATTTACATTTCAATTTATTAATATGCAATGGTTTCTTTATGCTTATGTTTATGAATTTGCTTAAGTTTATTTTACTGTTAGATTTTCTTAGTAAGTAGGTTTGTTTATTGCTTTATGAATTAGAATTACACTACATGGCTTCAGCTGAAGATTAGTTCATTTAGGTTAGTTTTTACCATTTTAATTGTGTAGCATGTCATTTGGACATCCTGTTTAGTATGTTACTTAGCCACCCCTTTCAGACCCACAGTTTAGTCTGTTATTCAGCCACCCCTTTCAGACCCACAGTTCAGTCTGTCGTTCAGCCCTTAGTTCTGTTTTTAGTGTTTTTTATGTATTTTGAGATTGTTTTTAGTTTTATTTTGTTGATGTCTGAATTATATTTTGACTGTAATAGTTAGGTGTTAGTTTTGTTTAACATTAAAGCTAAAGTTTAATTGTTTTAGGTTATTTATTGAAGTTTTGTTATTTTCCTTATTTCTTTTTGCTTGAATGTGTGTCAAGTTGTTTTTGTTTCTTGAATGTTATTGCTGATTTTTTTTTAATACTGTATTATTTTGTGTTTATGATTTTTAGATTGATTTATTCATTTGCATGTGAGATTGAGTGTTATATGTGTTTCCTTTAGTATGTTTTTAGGTTGTCTATTTTATGTTGTGTTATTGTTGAAAGAACTTGTAGGATAGAACCTAAGGATATTTCTTTTATTAAGTTTTCTACTTGTTTCTTTTATCAAGTTTTCTTTATTAAGTTTTCTACTTGCTTCTTTTATTAAGTTTTCTACTTGCTTCTCTTATTAAGTTTTCTAGTTGCTTATGAGTTAAGTTTTCCTTGTACCCTAGTTTCCCATTTGAATAGTTAATTGTTGATTGTATTTCAGTTTAAAGTTTATTATCAATTATTTAGTTTATTATTCTGTTTCAGTTCAATTACTTTAATAATTGTAGTTTTAGGAGTTTGACTCAGTTTTTCATTTTGAAAGATCTTTCGATCTTTTGTTTGTTAAAATATTTACATGACACCCTCTACCTTCGCATATATTTTTTGTCAACTCTAAGCTTACCAACCCCAGTTGATAATTAATGAATAAGTGGATTAATTTAGACATTATAATACACCCAACAAGCTCTATCATAAACCCAACCAGGGCTATGTTTCACCCCCATACATTTTCCTACAACCCTTTAGGACCTTCCCAAGGGGTACACCCAGAGAAACAAACAATTTTATGGTGAGGAGGGATATTTAGCTAAGGAACATTTGGGATGGTTTGCATATTGGGTTTACCTAGAAGAAGTGGACCATGAATACATTAAGGTCAAAATGTTTGCCCAAATCCTTGATGGAGAGGAAAGGAGGTGGTTCACTAGTCTCCCAGACGGTTCCATCTTGGGCTATCAAGCTTTGGAAGATGCCTTCAAAGAAACGTGGGAAGAGAGGAAGAACCCCAGGAGATGCTTGTCTCAGTTCTATTCCATTAGAAGGGAAGAGAGTGAATATATCCTAGAATTCTCTAACAGATTTATGAAATTCTATAACACTATCCCTTCTGAGTTTAAACGTCCTCCTAGCATGGCCCAACTTCAGTATGTTGAAGCCTTTGATAGTGAATTCACCTTGCAGCTCAACGAAAGAAGGTCAGACTCTCTGGAAGACATGCTAAAGGATGCCATAGAGGTGGAGATAAGCCTATCTGCTACCAGGGACAAGGGGAGGGAGGAAGGAGATGGATGATGGAACAAATATTCCCTCCATCTTCTTCCCTTAGAAACGGTGAAGACCAAAGCGAACAAGAGGATGGAGACCATAGAAATATGGATGGAGGGATTCATGATAAACCAAAACCCCTTCCCCGCAAGTGACCAAGAATTTAGAGGACCTCTATGTGTGGAGCAAGCTCAAGCTGTCCTTGGAGACTCGCAAGAACACATAGGGATTTCTCTGCTAATGAAAGAGGAATAGGATGAACAACTGCATTCCCTTGTGCCTCTCGAACCTGTTTTTCATAAAAATTACCCTTAGCAGGAAGAAGGTAACTACCTACCCTTATGCATCGCCTGATTTTATTTTCTTAAACAGAGATTAAAAATCTCTAATCAGGTGTAGAAAATGGCGATTAAGAACGAGGTCATGGCACTATTTAGGGTGGCTTATGGGGGAAGTGAACCAATGGAATCTGTTGTGTGTCCCAACCTGTCTTATTATGAGCACACATATCAGCAACACAGGCCCATGTAGGTTGAGTGTCACAATTTGTCTGATGAAGAAAGAAACCCTCCTGTTGTAAGCTCGGTTTATGGGGGGGTTTAAGGAATCTGCCACGACTCCACTGTACGATGAATATGAGGACAATTGCTTAGAATATGAGGGTCCCAAGTGGGATAGTTTTCTTTCTCTTCCAATACAGAATACCTAGGTCAAGAATAGCACTGCTCATGAGATTCCAGTGAAGACATTACTCGTGAAATGCACAACAAAGAAACAGGTGTGGTTTCTGGCATTCGGGAAGAGGAAGTTGAGGTCTTAGTAATAGATGGTCATGGGTTCCCCTTCCACAATTATTTCGAAGAACACCTAGGAAGGGTGCAAGGGAAGATACAGTTGGAGCCACAGTCATGGAGCTAGCAAAGATTGGGAGAGGTCCAGGACATATTTGGATTTTATGATCCAGTGGCCGAGTATGTGGAGCAACTTGATCATGACAAATGTATAGCATAAATTTCAAAGATCTGTCATGACCCATGGGCCACACCTATGGAGAGGTGGTTAACGAGAATGATAGGATGTTTATACATAGTAAAAATCAAAAGTCTGAAAATAACCTCTTATCATCTCTTTTCACATTACTACGCCCCGTACAATAGGAGGGAAGTACCTGCAAACATAATCACCTGCTTGATTGGATTCACTGTAAGTTAGAAGTCACTTGACTAGGTAGTAACACTTGTATAAAATAGGGTAGGTAGGATCGAATAATCTCTTCATGGAGAGCATTTTACTTCTACAATTTTCCATTGTTTTATTGTCATTTATTTGGATTTTGTTTTCAGAGCACGTGATGAATTTTTGGGAATAAGCCACAAGCCGGTCCAATGGATCAGGAGCATGATCTACGCTGGTTCTTTGCTACCTCACAGGGAGTATAACATCCCCAAGTTGGAGCCATTGTTATCACTCATGCTAAATTTTGGATAGACGCCGATGACAATAAGTTGGCGTGGAGGGGTGTAGTCAGAAAATCTTCTAGACCTGAGGAATTCGAGGGTGGCTCATCATAGGACAGACAATGTGTAGCAATAGAGGAGGGATATTTCACGATGGAGGAGGTGTATAGAAAACTAAGCCATGAAGGCATGAGAAATCGCTGGCCTGTATGTTTTCCCAGTTTGACCGTGGTTAGACGCCTACCAGGTCGAAGGTAGATTTGACCTCCCAATCAGGATGATCTCTAACTGAAAATATTTCATTGATCAATCTTGTACGGTTGATAAGGTAGAAGGGGGGATATGAAATGGAGAAATACCATGCATGTTTTAATGATGGATATTGGGCGTGAGCCCGATCAATGACTCTAATTTAGGTCACAGCGAGATGGTGCACGAGAGATAAGGGGAGGGGGCAATGCAAAGCATCATATGGGTCCTCATTTTCAATGGTGTAGGTCTTTCAAAGCTACGGACTGACAGCTCCTCTATGCATCATGATAAGGACACGTGTAGTGGTTAGTCAACACATAGACTGTGAAGGGCGGTACAGATCATCAATTTAGGAAGGGACAACTGATATCAATGGCACAAAATCAGATCCTGGGTCTGCGCGGTTCATTGTTCTACATGTGTAGAAAGAAGGAACCATGAAATGGAGGTTGCACTAGGAAATACCAGCGATGTAGATCACATTCCATAAATTCAGTGGCCATTTCCTACCATGCATGGAGAGGGAAGGTTCCATGATGACTACACAACAAAAGGTAAGAATGTTTTTTCTACGTCATGTGACAGTAATGCTGAAGGTCACCTCAGAATGCAATGTTGGGAAATCCACTACAAGAAATAGCAGCATGGTCTACATTTTTACATAAAGGCACATGAATGAGAGCCACGTGATCACCCATGTTACTATCATGCGAATTAACGATGGAACATGTGGAAAACCACCAATCACGTTGTCAAATTTAGCTATCTGACTCTATATAAATATAAAGTGGAGCTATTCAAAGACAAGGAATCGTTCGTCATTGGCAAGTTGTGCTGATCACTCTCATGTTGATACAGATCCCAGGAGCCCAATATGGGACTAGTTATGGATTGCTAGGTGGATAGACCCTCTATCTTCTTGAGGACATGGCCCCTGATAGGACCTCATATGTTAATAATTCCAGCCATTGATGTAAATACTTTCCTTACAATAATAAGGACTTTTGATGTTGACAAATACCATGTGGGTAGGATAAATGGAGACACTACTGCGAGAAAAGTAGCTAGAATTCCCAGTCCAAAAAATGTTCCACCCAAGCCCCTAGACAATGCCATGGATCCCCTTGCCATGGTATAGAGTATCCTTTCCTAGAGGTGGATGATCAAAGGGGTTGTTCTGACACCGGGGGAATGGAATGGAGGGCTTCATCATCATCATCTTTGACTCATACTGTCAACCTTGTCTATGATGATGAGAAGCCTATGGGAAAAATGTGTAGATACACCCCAGTGGAAGAACCCAACACCGATAGGTCGACAAGAATGGTGAGTACATTGGAGAACTAGTATCATATGAGTTCTCTCTCATTTGGGCTTTCAACGACATTACCAAGGGATGGTTATGCCGGGAGGAGGACCGAAAGCATGGAAAGGTCCCTGGACTCTCTCAGGCCTATAGAACAGAGGAGTGTGCCAGAAAGATAAGGCCATTAGTGTCAAAACATCACCATAAATGCAAGCAAGCATGGATTTATATGCCGTGGTACCATCCCACCGAGAGTGCATGTCACAACACATTCCCTATTTTGGTAATAAGTAATGGAGAAACTGCCACCTAATGAAGTCTGTCAGGATTTTGACGGGGTTATTCTGGGTTAGTCCCATGCATTTTGTAACCATTTTGATTCCCTTTTTAGGGTATATCCCAGGGGTAATTAACAATATAAATCGAAACTCCTCACAAGAGGATAAGAAGTTGGACTAATTCTCATTTTTGAGGCATGAGCATCGGTTTTGTAGTTCTGCCAACAATTTTTGGGAGCTTTAATGAATATATTTCTTCTGCTGATATGAGATTCATCACAGTTTTCATGTTCACAGTGTGCTTTCTTTTTAATTCATTTTCATATGTGTATTTCCTGCAAAAATGCTTTCTAGTTGTACTAACAGAATTCACTCTTTGTTAAGTGCTCTTTTTGTCAGATCAAGCATTAGTTCTATGTTTGTTATGGTGGTTTTGGAATTCGTCTTCTATTAGACACTCCACCTCTGCTATTTCCCTCTATATTTTCTTCCACTTAAAGGTGTTTCAATGGATTCATCAATTGATAGGTGCCCCTTGTCATGCTGGGATTTTCACCTGTTTCTTCTCATCACCGCTTAAATTTATTTCCCTGAATGCTGTGCTTACTTTGCCTCATAGTATAGGGGAGAAATCATTTTTTATTTGTTGCTATAACGTCCTTAAATGTTTCATACTTTAACTCCATCACCCAATGGTTTTAATATTTGTTTGTATTTCAACCCCTTTTATTTTCTAACTATCCTGTTACTAGCAGAAATCTAGTCTTGTCTGTGCTCTTTAAAGCTAAATGTGTATGTGAATGTTACCGTGACAAAGAGAGAGCACTCTATGACTGCCTTCGCTAGAAGTAAGTCTAAAGGTTGGTTGAAATGGTTACCCCTACGAATCCTACAATAACCATAGGAAAATTATAGGGTGCTAACACATTTGAATCCATCAACATTACATTGGTTCACAACAAGATAGCGGGGAAATGACACTATTTCTTCATTGATTAACATTTTTACATGAAATATTTCAGTATTTCAACCTAAGAGTCTTATAAAATTGAAATATAGAGAATTTACATTAGAACATAAAATAATGCGGCATTAGAAGCTTCCCCAAAGAGCTCAATAGCTCACCCAAAGTGCAATCCCTCCATGAGGAAGAATATGCAATAAAAACTGGAAATGGTTGAGAGAAAGTGCTGCAATAGAAGGAAAAATGAGCTTCCATATATCTTACACCTATAACTACAAATCCATTAAATATCCACGAAATACCAGAGTGGCCTCTCCAAATATCAACTTGGATGGAAATATTTCACCCTCGAAATTGGTTAAGGAAAGCAACTAGTCGTCCACTGGCTCTCTTAATTCATAAATGCAATTTCCTCAAACGATAAAAATATATTCTCTTGTTTGATTCCTCTATTTTATAAACATCCTTAGCCTTATAAGGTTACCAATCAATCCACAAACTCAATCAAATTCTAATTTTGGTGTGGGCTCAAGATTTGCCATGTGTCCTCCCTTTCCTAGTCTTCCATCTTCCCCCAATTTGAGTAGGAACCCATTGAGATTCCCCAAATCACATGAGATCCTTCTTGGATGCTTTATTTTGAACTAACATGTTAGATATGTCAGATTTCATCCTTGATATCTGATTTGTGTCATAGGTGTCATAGGATCTTCATCATTGTTGTCATAGAGCTAGGGAATCTAGTCCAAGTGTCTCACTAGCTCCAAAATGACTCTTCCTCTCCCATATAAGTTACATTTACTTACAATTTAGACCTATGATGCATATGGCCGAGTGTATTACCCTTGTAAATCATCCAAGAACCTTTATGCTTCCCATGAATTCGAAATTGCAAGAGGAGGAAGCAATGTGGCACACAATTTCTAGCTTGTGTGGGCCCCATAGTCTCCATGTGTCTCCATGATTAATTGTCACTTTTATTTTCCATTGAATTTATTTATTTATATAATTTATTAAATATTTATGCCACTCTAATGTTCAAACATCATTTATTGTCCCCTTTATTCCAAATCCTGAAGCTTCCACCCCCAACCTAGGAAACTAGTAATTTTCCTCCTTGGCAATTATTTGGCCTTGTTAACCCAAAAAATACCTCACTAAGCTCTATATGAACTACACAACCCAATAAAATCCATGCATGACCCTAATTTAACCCCATTTGACCCCCATCCCCTCAAGAAGGCTTAAAAATATGAAAAGGGGCTTAAAAACCCCTAAAAAGAGCCAAAATAGCTCTCATAGGGGCTAAAGCCTCCAAAAAGGGGCTAAAAACACTCAAAGGAGCTTAAGACCCCCAAAATAGCTAAATATTGAGTGAAAAGGGCTAAAATCCCAAAAAAGGGGCTAAAGCCCCAACCAGGGGCTTAAAACCCTAAAAGTCTTGAGAAAAAGTATAAATAGAGGGGTGGGGGTCACTCTCAAATCACTCCTTCACTCCATATCATTATGTTTCCCATGTGAGTACCTTGAGACCATTTTCCTCTCAAGCTATTCACCCTCCCTCTCCTCCATTCCTCCATTGAGCCATAGCTCCCCATTCCTAAGTGAGGTTCTCTCCCAAGCTAGGGCATGGTGGCCCATTCCAACCAGAAGGTATACTTGTTTTGTTTTTTTCCATGTTTATTTTAGTTGTTTAACATATTTCTCTTCCAGGTTTCTTTCTCATGTTTTGTTGTAGTTTCCCATTGATGCCTTGCAGCCATTTTTTGTTGGCTAACAGTTTCATGCAGGGTTCTAGAGCCTAACCTTATTTGCAAGGTTATATTTCATTTCCTTTCTGTTTTTATTTGCATTCTCATAGGAACCCTACCCTTCTATCCTATAGAAGGAAGGGAGTCATTCATGACTGTAGCAAGGGTGAAATCCCTACTGCATATTTGGAGACCATACCAGGTCGATCCCACAGGATCCTTGGACTGTTTTTATAATTTTTCATTTTTATTTCTGTTTTCTTTCCCTATTTTAGTTTTCTTTCAAATAGAGATTAGATATATCTTTTCCTACATTTCTAGTTACTACCAAGCCTCCTCAAGGCCGAACTGATCCCATTTGGTCACAGTATAGGTTACTGTTGGTCAGATCTGACTCAGGTTCAAAAATTTTTTACCTTTCGAAGCAGGTCGCTCTTATCAGGCTGAAAGGTGTGACCAGGTCACTCATTCAGGCCCGAAAGGTACGACCAAGTCGCTCATTTAGGCCTGAAAGGGGTGACTTCAACCCAGAAGCTAGACCACTTCTGTTTGCAGTTTCTGAGCGACCCCCTCACCACATTTGCCCCAAAAAGAGTGATATGTCTCTCGAATTTGGATTTTTAAAGATTAGGGAATGTTAGTGTGGCTCAGCCACCTCTGTCCATCAAACCCATGTCTATTTCATTTTAGTACCTATTCATTTTATTACAGCATGTGCAAACCAATGTTAAATTGAATGGATAATTAATTAATGAATCTGTTTAAAGATTCAATCAAGAAATTACTGTAGGTTTCAATTTTTTAAGTGGAAATTAGCATCTTGCCTAGCCCTTCCTCCTCTACCCAGTCATCACCCTTTGGAGTATTCTAGGATAAGACGAAGGGTGAATCTCATATAGTAATAGGAGCTTCACTTGTCATTTTTCAAAACCACTAAAAATGGGTGACTTGGAAGGTAGAGGGGGTAGTAGGGCCAAGGGGCCTCACGACACTCAGCATCCTCCCTGTTGACCGACCTTGCATTCGGAGGGTGACCTAAGGATCTATGGATGGGTTTATTCCCATTGTGTTGAGAGCCCATCACCCTTTCCTGGTTGAAGAGAAATACAGGTGTAAGGTAGTCACCTAGTCAGGCTATCATAGTTCAGATTCAGATATGGTACATGTTTGATTTTCTATTTATCATTTACTGCATTCATCAACAATTTTCTAAACTCTATAGAATATTCATAAACCATTCAAGAAGACACTAAATACAACAGAAGGAAAAAATCATATGCACACAAACCATACCATAAAAAAAATAAAACTTAGTTCATGACGCTGAGCAAGCCATTAAAGTCTATAATTTACACTAAGTCAAACATCTGCAGTCTTTGAGGACATAAGTCCCTGACTTCCTTAACCATGGGAAGTACTTGGGCTCAACCCAGAAAGTCATTGTGAGGAGTACCATAGGAAACCCAAAGTAGCTGGCCGCTGAGAGGAATTTCCAAGAGAAATGGGCAATGAGCCCCACCGATTGACTAGCACTCCCACGAGGAAAAATCCAAGCACTGTCTTCTGGTAATCTTGGTGGTCGAGTGACCACCTGAAGCCAATAGGAAGCCATTAAAATTGGGGTCCAAAAATCATCACCGTTTTTCACCACTTGACATACAAATCAAACACAATTGATCCCCCACATTCATCCTCACACCTGAGAGGTGATCCACCACAGTTTGGGTCCTTGAACCAACACCATCAATACCATTCTAGACAACCCTCTACACCATCAGAGGGCCACACAACCTCTGATTCAGACTCAAAATCATACCAATTTGAGCCAGACCTACATACTGCACCATCTAGCCCCATGGATGGTGCAAACCCGAATCCATTTTCTGGCTTAGTGATTAGCAGTGGACCCATGTCCACACCCCACATCACCACCAACACCTCTACTAGTGGCCCTATCACGGTCATACAAACCATTGTAAGCCAGCTACCACCACCCGTATTGACCAGTCAAGTTGTCCCACCTGTAACACATGGGGGTGGTGTGCCTTCCACCCACATTGTCCCACTTGGCATACATGGGGGCAGTGGCCCTTCCACCTACATTGCCCCTCCTGTCACACATGGGAGTAGTGGCCCTTCCACTCACATAGTTCCTTTTACCACACTTGGGGGCAGTGTCCCGTCCACAATGGTGCCACAAGTACCCCCAATTATGTAGGTGCATCATGTCCCTGCCAACCCCACCACCATTGCTGCCTCATCTCACATCAACCTTGGTTCAAACCTTCCTTTCATGGCACATCTCAAATTTCCTGACTTGGCTCGGTTAACAAATGACCCTATCCACCATAAAACGTTTTGGCCTCCCATTCTAACCAAAATTCCCTCAGACATTCCCAAGTTTGAAGGGAAGGAAGGGGAGTGCCCCCAAAACCACATCATGACATTTCAACTATGGTGCTCATCAAATATAATTGTAGATGATTCGATCAGGCTCAGACTGTTCCAACGCACCCTCACAGGTGCTGCAGCCAAGTGGTACATCGAGCTACCATAAGCCAAGTACCCAGATTTCAACTCCTTGGCTTTCATGTTCGTGCAATATTTCCAACTCCCCGTTAGATACGATGAAGGGGTGGAGATCTTGTTATCTTGCCACCAGAATACTGCGACCCAAATAACCAACCACATCCATGAGTGGTGGTGACACTGTAGTTTGTGTAAGATTCAACTTAATGATAGGATCTTCCTAGATTGGTTCCTAAAAACTTTGCTACCACCTATAGAAAAGGACGTCGCATCTGAAAATCCCCAATCCAAAGAGGAGGCCATCTTGAAATCCCAGTAGTTTGATCTAATCTATGCACAGTATGGATACCTTTACACTGTCATTCCAGATGCTCCTCGTGCCGGCACCTCCTACTGATATGCACTGGGGGCATCCCATGCCGCAGATGGAATCATAGGTTATGTCTCCCACCAACCACAGCACCATCTGACACCACCTGCAATACCACAACAACCAAGCAACACCCCTAGTGTTGCCTACCAAAACCAGACTCCTGACTATGCAAGAATGATGTCCTAGTCTGGAGCCACAACTTCTTATGCACAACCTATGCCACCACAGCAAGCCCAGGCATTATCTTGGTCGACACAACAATATTTTGGACAAATTCCCACATTTTTGGCACTGACACCCACCCAAGTCTACTATGCACCACTGGTACAAGCTATTTAAGCCCCTGCCACTGCTCCACCTACTCCATTGGGACATGTGTTTGCACAGCAAAACCATCCCAACTATTAGGATTACTAAACCTCCCTTGTCCAATTTGGTCATATATCTAAATCAGGAGTCATGTCTAAATCGGGAGTCCATCCAGTCTATTTTTAGTCACTAGCACCATTGGGTCCACTTAGCCTAATTGGGGCACATGTTTCAGTTAATAAAGTGTGAGAAACACTAATTGAGGTCTAATGCCATTGATTGCACTTGCATGCATTAGTTTTGGAGCCTCCTAGACCAATCCCTACAATTTAGGAGCCACTAAGAGTGCCAAAACCAACCAAGGTCAGTTCAGTTCAGTTCGTGACTAGTCAAGCTAAGTTAAGAGTCAGTTACATTCAGTTCTAGTCCTCTACATTCAGTTAGTGCTAGTTTTGCATGGATACACTCAGGAGGGGCACATTTCTCACCTACCACAATCAGTTATCCTTATTCAACACCGAATGTAACACTTGAGTTGTGTTTTAGAACTCTGATGAACTCTGGTTATGGTTTAGACAAGGTCAGTTAACTATTGAGTCCTCCAATAGTGATTTAGAGAAGGTCTTAGTTACCTATAGTCAAGTAGAGTCTAATCAATTTGAATTTCCTCATGTGGATTTGAATTACATGTGTATATTAAATCCATTGTACTTAATTTTAATCATTATCTAATTACCTTTTTATTAATGAAAGCATTCACAGCTGTAAGCCATTTTTGCACTGTTTCATTCTTCAATTGCTGAGTAAATTGTGTGATCTATCTTGTGAGTTGTGTGTTTGTCTAGAGATCTATGTGCTCAATTTAATATGGTATCAGAGCCTCGGTGGACAAGACACCTCTCCTCTTCAGATCTCCACCTGGATCATTTTTTTTAGCAAAATTGCTCCTTCCAGTGCTGCACAAGAACAGGAGGAGAATCGCAAGTTAGGAAATTGTTGATCAAACTTGCTTGATAAAATATGCTAGGTGTGAAGGAAATTCCAAAAGTACAGACTGTCAACCTTAATTTGTATGTTTTATTGTGTGACAGGTTATCATCTCTTCTCATAGCATTCGCTACAAGCATCCCTTTCTTCTCACTGCATTTGCTACAGCATCTCAGTCCTTCTTACTGCATTCAAAATGGTTCATATAGTAGAGCCTCTCACTCCCTTCAACTATCACCAGTGGAAGGAAGACATGGTGGTAATGCTCCACACCAAGCAGCTCTTTATACTCATAGAAGAAACAGAGGCAGTGCTAGCTTTAGATCATGACAAAGAAAAGTACTTGAACAAGCTTGATGAAGCCCATGGACACTTGTTCTCCTCTATTTCTAGAGATCTTTGATTCCACATCCAAGGATTGAAGACTCCAAAGGATATTTGGGACAAGCTTACCTCC
Organism: Pseudotsuga menziesii; assembly: GCA_001517045.1. Taxonomy (NCBI): domain Eukaryota; kingdom Viridiplantae; phylum Streptophyta; class Pinopsida; order Pinales; family Pinaceae; genus Pseudotsuga; species Pseudotsuga menziesii. The sequence continues at coordinate 209,292 of LPNX011082579.1, read as the reverse complement.
TTATTTTATAAGCAGGATGATATGAGGATCCATCAACTAGAAAATGATCTGATCACTCTTGATCCATCCAACTTCGAATCATTGAATGAATTCTTCACAAAGTTCAAGAACCTGATATATCAGTTGAAGCAATGAAAAGTGGAGAAGGATGAAGATCAGATCATCCTTGCCATTCTCACAAAACTCAATGCATACTACTCAGTCTTTGTATCAACCTTCCAAACAGTAAGGCTCACTACTCCAAATTGGAAGATGCCCACTCTTAATGCCTTTATCCAATCTCTCATTTCTGAGAATGATAAATTGATCCAAATGGGGATCATTCGATCTTCCAAAGATCAAGCTCTAGTTGCAAGAGGAGATAAGGTAGTGAATGACAAAGGGAAGAAAAGATATGAGTCTCTTGTGAAGAAAGAGTAGTCAAAGGAGCCTTCAGGTTCAAAGAGAAGTAAGAAGAATGGCAAAGGCAAGGTCCTCTGCTCTTACTGTGGAAGGGGCTTTCATTCAAAAAGCTCCTGTATGAGAAGAAAACTTGATGAAATGGCTCTTCTTTTGAAGAAACATAACATTTTGTACCTGCTAGCACAAGGAAGGATGACTCTGAAGAAGAAGATGAAGAATACCAAAGGAAAGGCCATGCACTGAAGGCTTGCTGCACATCAGCACATGTCTTCCTCATTGATTCTGGAGCTTCCAACCATATGGATGCATATAGAGAATAATTCTCTTCTTTTCAGTCCTTTGATGGTCCTAGTATTCAGATGGGCAATAACAGTAAAGTCAAAACAAAAGGGAAGGGTTCTGTCAAGCTTGAACATGGAAGGTTCAAAGATGTGCTATTTGTTCCCTCCTTAGCTTCAAACCTGTTATCTATCTATTAGATGACCCATACTGGATCTCCAAAGTGAGTGATATTTGGTCCTGACTCAGTGGAGATCACATATATCTCTACTGGGAACATCATAGTGAAGGGTGTTGTAAATCATGCTTCAAAAGCATATGAGTTCTCACATTTCATGCCTCCTTTAGAACCAGTGCACTCTCAGTAGCCACTTACAAGGGAAGGTAAAATAATTGCATCTACTAGTATTGCAGATCCATCTTTATCAGTTTATGAGATTGAGATTTAGGGTGACTCAGATGTAGATTCAGTCCCTACTTCCAAACTGGAAGCTAGGAAGATGACTAGAAACTCACCTGACACTCAGAAAGGAAAGACCCTTGCGCTATGCCATGCAATCTTACCTCCTTTAGAGAGATGCAATAGACTCCCTATAAGATGCTATATGGAAAGGGATCAGTCTCACTACATTTAGAACAATGGATATGATCATACACCTCTTCATCCAGCAAGAGACAAAGGTTACATTCCTCCTTCCTTCCATCATCATTTTTGGAGAAGAAGGAGAAGTCTACATGTCAGGCCCCAGAATACTTGTGCACAACACATCATGCATGCTGCTTCGCTACCTCACAGATATGAAGATTGCAGCAACATATTTTCAAGGTTTTCAAACTTGAGACCTGATTTTACCTTCTTAGATAGAGGAGAGGTCCTTTTTCCTATGTGGTTTTTGCCCCAGCTCCTTGTATTAAGCAGTTACATTATTTTACTTGATGTAATGGTTGGCCTATGGTCTTAGTTACCAGGGCCCACAAATTGTCCAAGTTAGCATTTAGGGGGGGTGTTTGGATTATTAATCCTCCCTTGTCCAATTTGGTCATATATCTAAATCAGGAGTCATGTCTAAATCGGGAATCCATCCAGTTTATTTTTAGTCACTAGCACCATTGGGTCCACTTGGCCTAATTGGGGCACATGTTTCAGTTACTAAAGTGTGGGGAACATTAATTATGGCCTACTTCCACTGATTTCACTTGCATGCATCAGTTTAGGAGCCTCCTAGACCAATCCCTACAATTTAGGAGCCACTGGGAGAATTGAAACCAACCAAGGTCAGTTCAATTCAGTTGGTGACTAGTCAAGCTAAGTTAGGAGTCAGTTACATTCAGTTCTAGTCCTCTACATTTGGTTAGTGCTAGGTTTGAATGGTTTCTCTTAGGAGGGGTGCATTTTTCACCTGCCACAGTCAATTAGCCTTAGTCAACACTAAATGTAACACTTGAGTTGTGTTTTAGAACTCCGATGAACTTCGGTTATGGTTTAGACAAGGTCAGTTAACTATTGAGTCCTCCGATAGTGATTTAGACAAGGTCTTAGTTACCTACAGTCAAGTAGAGTCTAATAAATTCAAATTTCCTCATGTGGATTTGAATTTCATGTGGCTATTAAAGCCATTGTACTTAATTGTAATCATTATATAATTACCTTTTTTTATTAATGAAAGCATTCACAACTGCAAGCCATTTTTGCACTTTTTCATTCTTCAATTGCTCTAAGTAAATTGTGTGATCTATATTGTGATTTTTTTGTTCATCCACAGATCTATGTGCTCAACTTAATACCAACCAGCCAGCCCCCAATAACCAACAAGGGAAAGCTAGGAATAATCGACCCTGGAACCAAGGCAACAATCAATCACAGGGAGGCGGTCAACAAACAAATACTCCCAACAATGTCGTGGCGAACTGTCGGCCCAAAATCATCAACGACCAAATGCACCAAGACACAATGCTCTTTTGTGTACAAACCAACCGTGCACATTATGTGATGTCTATGGGCACTACACATACGAGTGTCCCTTAATGGGTTGATTCGAATCTTGGGGGCTGAGATCCTGAAGGTTTGGATGTCGAGAGAGGAGGGGAGTAAACCTGCAAATTGTTATCATTTGATGCATAGAATAACATAGAGTAAATATGTGACATGGAGGGGTGAGGCTCAAAGAGGGTTCTTTGAGCCTCACCTCTCAAACCATACTCAGAAAGATACTTAGCACCAATAACTCAATAACTGAATAAAATAAGATAAATGTAGGATGCCAGAAATCCTTCAATGCTTTATTGAAAAGGAATAGAGCCTTTTTATAACATTATTACAATGTGGCTTGAGGAAATACCATGGGTCAAAACCATGGGTTGTGAAATACCATGGATGAGAGAGGTGCAATGTGCCTTGAAGCCATACCATGGAACAAAACCATGGGTTGTCAATTACCATGGATGAGAGAGGGTGGCCTCTCTATTTAATGCTTTTATGATGACTAAGAGCATGTGGCCTCTCATTAAATGCTTTTATGACTCGTACATCTTAATTTAGAACATATTCCCCCTGAAATTCGAATCATTCTTCCCCCTTTAGAAAATGATGGTCCCCATCATTTCATACTAAAAAAAGACCCATGATTACAATGTGTCAATTTCCAATGAAGAGAAGGGTTTTCTGTGGTTAACTCATAACCATGGGTTTTGTGTGGTTGACCCATAACCATAACTATGAGTTTTGTGTGGTTGACCCCTAACCATAAGTTTTGTATGGTTGACCCTTAACCGTGGGTTTTGTGTGGTTGACCAATAACCATAACTGTGGGTTTTGTGTGGTTGAACCCTAACCATAATCATGATTTTTATGTGGTTGACCCATAACCATGGGTTTTATGTGGTTAACCCATAACCATGGGTTTTATGTGGTTAACCCATAACCATGATTACAATAGGATTTCATAAAAGTAAAAAAACAAAATGATATTTGGTGAAGTTGATGTCTCGATGCAAATCCATTCATATATTTTTGACGTAGGTGATGAAATTGAATTTTGTTGAAGACCCATTTGAGATATTGAAGAGACCTTTCCATCCATATAACATACTCTCTTTGTCGTGTCCCACGGAGTGAGAAAATGGTTGTCGAAGCTCAAGGGACGCACGTGCACTAGTTTTCCAAACACATGTTGCTTCAATCGATGATATCTCTCAAACCAGAGATCCAAATGAAAAAACCATGAAATACCCATTTTAGATAATGGAAATATCTTTCCAATGAGCTATGGTAGAGCCTCTGATATGTTCTTTGGAGTCTGTGGTACTTGTTTGAAGTTGCAGTATGTGAGGTCGCACTGTGTACAAACATAGGTTGCTTCAAACAAGCATATCTCACAAACCAGAAAGGTAAATAAGAAACCGAAAAATACCCATTTTAGATGATGGAAATATATTTCCAATGAGATATGGAAGAGCCTCTGAAAACCTCTGTGCAAGTTGCAGTATCAGTTAGAATTTGTAAATATGTGTTGATATTCAGTTTGTATATTTCCAAGGGTTTGTAGAGAAAAATCAGATGTTGTAGAGATCATGGAATTTCCTCTTGAAACATAGATATCCTGTATTGCATGAGGACTAACTGTGATGTTTACAGCGTATGGCCCAGCAATGGACTCTGAGTGTGCCAAAAGGAGGCTATAAAGCTTTGCAGATCTTTGACCCTGAACTATGCTCAAACCCTCATTCCCATGGAGAGTGAACCTGGCTCTGATACCACTGATCTAGATCTTGGGGGCTAAGACCCTGAAGGCTTGGATGTCGAGAGAGGAAAGGAGTAAACCTAAAAATTGTTCTCATTTGATGCATATAATAACATAGAGTAAATATGTGACATGGAGGGGTGAGGCTCAAAGAGGGTTCTTTGAGCCTCACCTCTCAAACTATACTCAGAAAGATACTCAGCACCAATAACTCAATAACTGAATAAAATAAGATAAATGTAGGATGCCAGAAATCCTTCAATGCTTTATTGAAAAGGCATAGAGCCTTTTTATAACATTATTACAATGTGGCTTGAGGCAATACCATGGGTCAAAACCATGGGTTGTGAAATACCATGGATGAGAGAGGTACAATGTGCCTTAAATCCATACCATGGAAAAAAACCATGGGTTGTCAATTACCATGGATGAGAGAGGGTGGCCTCTTTGTTTAATGATTTTATGATGACTGAGAGCATGTGGCCTCTCATTAAATGATTTTATGACTTGTACATCTGAATTTAGACCATATTCCCCCTGAAATTTGGATCATGGGTTGCGCCAAGCAAGCCATTAGGAACGAGGTTCAATATGCCACCAATACAATAGACCAATCCCAACCCAACCAGGCACCACCAGGACCTCATCCTATGGTGCTCCAAAACCCATTATCAGTCTATGGACTTGTGGCAACTGTACCCACTCCCCAACCCAATCCCAATGCCCTGGGGGCCATCTCTAATGGCAGAAACAAGTGTTCACCACCTACTAGCTATGACAATTGAAGAGGACAATTTACAAACCAGATGAAATCAATATGGAACCAACATGGAACCCATTGACACATCAGCAGCATCTACATCCAAACTAGCTGATGCACCTTTTCAGTTTCCCCCTTTCCCTCCACGCCCCCCGATATGATGGGTTTCCAACAACGCCACGGATAGAGCTGCTGTTAGCTACAACATCATGGATGATTTAGCCCAAACACATACCACCATGTCCTCTCTTGAGGTACTCAAAACTTTCCCAATGCAGTGAAAATCCTTACTAGCCGGCCTTGGTGCCATAGACCCCTCTGACTTCAAGTTGATCACATTCAACACAGAGAATGGAGAACCATGGATGCCATCAACCATTGCCTTCCAAATCCTGGTGTCTATCCGAAATTTGGTTGTGCATCGATGCATAGTGGATGAGGGGGCATCCATGTGCGTTGTGTCTACCCTAGTCTGGCAGGAGCTTGGATCCCCAATTCTACAACCATCATCTACTACTCTGCGGGCTTATAATGGCCATCCCACTAAAGCCCAAGGAATCCTCCCTCATGTTCCCATTACATTGGCCTCGAAAATAGTATTGATAGACATATAGGTTGTCAATGCTCAATTGGACTATAGATTTCTCCTCGGAAGAAGTTATATGTACGCCATGAGAGCTGTAGTATCAACTATTTTCTGTCTCATGATGTTCCCCCATGAAGGGAAAATCATGAAGGTTGATCAACTATCTTATCACGATCCGCAAGGGCTAACGACACCCGCCAACATTATCCCTACGATTAACACCATTGAGTCGCAAGGGCTAACCTCACCCACCAATGTTATCCCTGTGTTCAACACCATGGTTGACAACATACCAGCCTCCCCATTGTTGAATGTGGGCCCTGGGTTGTTTTTCGATACCACCATGATGTATTATTTCCCCTTAGTGTCACCATCGTTGACACCAAATGAGACTACGGGTTTGTGCATGCTCTCATCCAACACTGCTGCACCCAAACATCAACTGTAACCACAGCCCCAACCGCAGCAGCAACACCATCAGTAGCAGGAACATCATCAGTAGCCACAACATTATGCACAATTGCCACCAAAAAATCATCCCCACATGCAACCATCAGGGAGTTATCTGGGCTCCTCCCTAGTCCACACAATTCCCTTCCTATTTCCCCCGCCTGGTGTCATGAGCAAGCCAGTAATGGCTACCTTAAACTTACCCAATTTTACATTGGAATTCCCGTGTGGTACCTGGATCCATCAGCTCAACCACCAATACCCCAAGTAGTCTTAACCCCCATACAACCCACTGTAGTTGAATATCATCCTCCACCTAGCTCGTAAATACCAACCACCACACCTGCACCCACACTGCCCCACCCAAAAAGCGCCAAGGGAAAAAACGTGAAAGCTATCGCTGAACCTCGACAGATGCTGCCTTGCACTGTCTGCGAAGAACAGGGCCATCCAACTCAAAAATTCCTTGAGATTCCCATAATATGTGCGCATTTGGATTCCATGGATACAATAGAAAACCTCTCCGTGGTTGAACTTCTAAGCGATCCAATAGTGAGAAATAAGTCATTGAGAACAAACCATGCTTGCACCCTCTGTGGTTTGTATGGACACTATTCTCACCACTGCCAATACTTGTCTGAGTTCCGAATGGCTCTAGCCAACCTTTGACAACATTCTCTTGAATCTGAGATCACTCTGATCGAAGAAGTTCACTTGCCACCTCCTTCTTCGGACACCATGTCCATTTACATGATGTCCTATTCTACCGACCCTCTTGTCTCCACCATCAATGATGGTCCATCAAAATTGTATCTTCATTTCTTTCGCAATGATGAGGAGATACTTTAAGCCTTAACCGCCCTGGAATACCCATAGGACAACATGCACCATCACTCGTTCTTCATCCCTGAAGAACTTGTGTCACAGTTTGACCAGTTTTCGATGGAAAACAAAGATTTCATTCATGGGAAAGTCCACTGGTTCAAAAATCCAATTCTGGCACCAGACGCCTTCGAATAAGGGAACATGGCCAACATCTCACCAACCATCAAAATCAACATCTCAACCAATCCTAAGGTTGTTGAAGAAATCATGCTGGGGGCATCCTGCTCCCCAAAAGAAGTCGCTGCCTACAATGCTCTCTTCCAAGAATTCCGCGACATCTTTCCCTAGTCTTACACTCAAATGCCCAACTTGGATCTGTAGCAGGGATTTCTCCCTTGCTATAGGGTAGGAATGGCTACCTTCCATCTATAGGACAGAAGGGTAGGGTTCCTGGTGATGGATGAAGATAGAAACAAACAAAACAGAAAACGAAAGGAAATAGAAATGGAGAACATAAAAGAAAGAACCCCTTTGCACACAAGGTTAGGGTTTAAACTCCAAGGCCCTACATACAACTGTTAGAACCAAAATACCTACAAAAACATGCTAAGCAATGAACCTGCAAACAAATACTATTAGAAAAAACTACAAACTACTAGAGCAAAGACATAAAATAACATAGGTATACCTTCTCATTGGAATGGGCCACCATGCCCTAGCTGGGAGAGCACCTCTCTTGGAAGTGGGAGCTATGGCTCAATGGAAGGATGGAGGAGTGGGAGAGTGAATGACTTGAGAGGCAAATGGTCTCAAGGCACTCACTTTGGTAGAATAACAATAGGGAAGGGAGGAATGTTTTGAGAGTGACCCCTACCCCTCTATTTATAGCTTTTTTAGGGTTCTAAGCCCCTAGTCAGGGCTTTAGCCCCCTTTCTTGGGGGGATTTTAGCCCCTTTCACTCAAAATTTAGCTCCTTTTAGGGTTTTAGGCTGCTTTGAGGGGTTTTAGCCCCATTTTGGAGGTTTTATCCCCTAGGAGAGCTATTTAGGCTCTTTTTAGGGGTTTTTAAGCCTTCTTGAGGGTGTGGGGTTCAAATGGGTTTAAATGAGGGTCGTGCATGGGTGTCCTTGGGTGGTGTAAGCCATGTAGATCTCAGTGAGAGATTTTTTGGGTTAACATATTGCCCCCTGATGTGTGAGGGCAGGAGCTCATCGTATGGCCGATGGACATCATAGGATTTTCTACGGAGAGGTGGTGCTTCCTGGGCTGGGGCATGGTGGCTTTTGGTTTTTGTGTTAATATGGTTCCCATCAATGGGTGAGATACAAATAATGTGTGACATGTATATGGATGAGGTGGGCATCCCCATGCTTGTAACAATGTCAAAAGAATAATGTAATCTATTCTCTATAAGACAAGAGCCGATCATATACAGCTGATGATACATAGTGGTTACCTCAATGAGAGGCTGAATACAATACTGATTTGAAGAACTGCTACATTGGACCCATGGCATTCTCATGGAATGCTATATCTTCATGACTGATAGCCTGTTGGATCTAGGATGCTACATAGTTGTATGGACTCACTGATGGAGAGTTAGAGTCTCTGTGGTACAAGTATGTTACATCAATCATAAATCTATATAGAAGCATTGCTGGGGCTTCTGAACACTATGTCCAACGCAACCCATAAATCACAAGGGACATAAATGTGCTTAGATCCCTCAAATAGACTCATCTATGTGCTAGAGTCAGGTGACATCTAGGGTCTTCGACCAAATACTACACAGAGCAATACCCTGTATGAATCTCAAAGGTGGGATGATGTAGTTGGAGTCGAGCACATGAGAAACAACCATCATGAGAGGCACTAAGGAATCCTCTCAAGTGGTCTAAGGAAATCATCAATGAGCTTAATGAAACCAAGATATAGGGACCTCTAGGTCTATCCTTTGGAATATTTCTGTTGTCGTCAATAGAGGGAGACCTTCCCCTGCTCAAGGCAATGATGTTTACTTGACCAGAAGTACGAGGGAGATAACCAAAAGATGTGAGACAATATGTGGACTGACCCACTGAATGGGGGGGGAGAGGGGAAAATTTGAATAGGGGTAGAGGGAGTGTAGTAGACTCAAACTTCATTTTTTCAGAGTATGACAGTAGAGCGGGCCAGGAAACAAATGAAACTGACTCATGGGAAAGGGATCATAGCTGTAATACTGGGAATGTCACTGCAGATGGAAAATACTTGGGGGAGGTAGATAGTTCTGGTACTGATGGGATCCAAGGAAGACACATTGCAGAGTACTATGAAAAAGGCGACCCAAAGTGGGAATGCTTCCAAACTGTTATCTATGGGGTGGTGTCTAGAGACACTGTTGTGGATTTTTGTATTTTTGGCGAGCCCAAGAAAGTAAATGCTCGATGGTGCTTTAAATTTGAGAGAGTCTGAAAGCACGAAGAAGACTTCAGTGGGGGATCTTTTTCATTGGTATTCTTCTGTGCCTGAAAAAGGATAAAAGTATACATAGGAGAGATCAACCATACTATAGGGGATGAGAGGCTTCTTTACTGTTGGTAGTCCAATCAAGACAGAAAAGGTTAAACCTATATTGACTGGACGGTCATTCAGATACTTTTACGAGCATGAAGGAAACCAAGTTTGCTCGGCAATATTTTCTTGATGAGAAGGCTAGAAAAGAGCTTAACGACAACCCATGGTGAGCTTTTTCATAAAGTTCAGCCCCTCTACCTGAGAAAGCATGAAAGTAAGCAGAGGGGAACGGTCTTGGCTTGAATATGCCAAGGTGGTCCTTTTCATTTGATAGTCTACATAGTCTGCAAAAGGAGATAAACGAGATGATGTAGATTCCCTTTCCTATCCTTTAACAAGCGGGAAAGGAAGCAACTGCGCTCGACAATCTTTTCATTCTTTTAGGAGTCAGAAAAGAGTTTAAAAGAAACTCTAGTATTGTCAACCAATTACGGTGGCATAGGCGGTGCCCCATGTCGGGATGGTGGATAGTGGTCCAAATGTCATCCACGTAGTATGTACTGAGCAAGTGGCTCTTAAACATACCAATACATGCACAAGATAGATCGTGAAAGAGGCATGCAAGTCAGTGCGGCAGAGGCACACAAACCGAGGTGGCTCCCGGACAGAGGTCTAGAGAGTCATGTGTGAATTGTGGTGGACGGACTTGACTACATGTAATGTGAGTGAAAGTCCAGAGGAAATTATATGCCAAATACATGCAAAGGAAATGATCTGTCTTCTAAATGACGGTCCGAATATCTGCATAAGGTATGGTGGATGGAGTAGACAACTATGTGTTTTAAAATAAAAATGATGTTCATTATGGGCGGCGGCTTGAGAACCTGCATGGGTAACGGTAGACAAGTGTGATACAAGTACAAGTTCGCAAAGACTTGCATCACCATGACGTGGCTCGTAAATAGAGGTAACTTTCGAGGAGTAGTCCCAAAATTTGTTTGTTAAAAATGAGATGATGGTCTCATAAGGAGATGGAAATTTGAGCCCAGAGGTGTGAGAGGTGTCTCGAATGGTTCTAGGTGACTTTGGATTAGCAATTGATGGTACTGCCCCTGAATTGTGCTAAAAAATGTGGATGTTAAGCATAAAATATCTTGAGGTAGAGCCTGTTACGGGAGTTCTCCAAGAGTTGTCCATCAGAGTCAATAAGGGTGTATGCTTCTTTTCTGATGCAACGGTGGATGACATATGGGCCATACCACATTTACTCGAACTTTCCTTTTCCCAACCTATCGTTGGGTTGGTCAAAGACTAGAACCATATCACCTTCGCTGAAGGTGTGAGGGTGGACATGGGAGTCATAGTGGGCCTTTGATCATGTTTTTGTTGCTTCAATGGCTTGGAGGGCAGCTCGATGGTCTTCTATGGTTTGCTCGAGTTGGAGGAGTCATTCTTCTAAAGGAGAAGTGTCAGGGAGGATTTCTATCGTGAGGTGGAGGGATGGTATTTGGCACTCTATAGGCAGTACTGATTCGATGCCATGTACTAGGCAGAAAGGAGTGAAACCAGTTGTGGTTTTTGTGGATGTGCGATAAGACTAGAGGGCGAAGAATAGCATGTGATGCCTATTGGTTTTATGGTTTCCCACCATCCTTTGGAGCATTATTTTGATCATTTTGTTGACTGCTTCAACTTGGATGTATCCCTGGGGGTAGTAGGAAGATGAGTACTAGTTTTTGAATTTCAACATGGTTGACAACTCATCCCATATAGCATCTTGAAAGTGTGATCCATGGTCTGAGACTAATTGTTTAGGAACACCAAATCATGGAATAACATGGTTGAAGAAGAAGCGCCCTGTTGTTTCACTTTTGAAATCAAATGTGGGCATGGCCTTAGCCCACTTAGTGAAGCAATCGACTACCATAATGATGTATTTATAACCGTTGCTGAGACAGGGTTGATTGTCATGAAGTTGATTTCCCATTTGCAGAAAGGCCCGACTGTGACTACAGGGTGTAACAGTGCAGGGGGGGTTCTTGCCTTTGGGGAAAAGAGCTGACAATTGTGGAAATTCTTGACTGCCTCTATGCAATCAGCAAAGATAGAGGGCCAGAAATAGCTGGTGTGTAGAATTTTCTAGGCGGTTGCCAGGCCTGAAAGGTGGCCACCACAGGCTCCACTATGACAGTCGTTGAGGATGGTCTTCGCCTCGGCACGGGTGAGGCAATGATGTAGGATGGTATCAATGCCTCGATGATACAGAACATCTCCAATTAGCAAATTGTGAATGTCTTGATGTCGGATGCGTTGCCTATCCTCATGGTTTAAGTGCGCTGCAAACTTCTGTGTTCATAAATAAAGAAGGATGTCTGCATACCATGGGTCTTCCATGGATATGATGAATAGGAAATCATTAGGGAGATCATCCTTGGGACGTGATGACACAGTTAATGGGGGCAGATCAGTCATGAGTGCGGTCAACGCGAGTGCCTTTGTGTTTTTTGGGGAAATGAACTCTAAGTCGAATTCTTGGAGGACGAATACCCACTTAGCTGCTTGACCTTATAGAAGGTGGTGGCTTAAGAGGTACCATATTGGGTTTGAATCAGCCACTGAGCCTAGAAGACGACAGCGAGGGCCAATTTCTCCTTGGGTGAATATCGTAGTGCGGTTCCTTTTAGCTTCTAACAAATGTAGTAAATCACATGCTCATGGAAAGCATCATCTTCTTGGACCAAGACTCCAACAATGGCGTTGTTCGAGGCCAACACATAGAGAATGAAGTCTCGAGTGAAGTCTGGTGCTGAGAGTAATGATGCAGAAGCCAAGGCTTGCTTGAGTGCATCAAATTATTCTTGTGCTTGCTAATCCCAAACAAAGTGGATTTTTGTGTGGAGCAGGAAAATGAATCTGTAAGCTTTTGTTGCATACTCTAGTACAAAGCGACGAAGGAAGTTGGCCTTGCCTTGGAGGCTCTAAAGTTGGTGCCGAGATTTTGGGGAAGGAAGATCAAGGATAGCCTAAAATTTGAGGGGATCTATTGTTATCCCTTTATGGGATACGATGAATCCGACTAGATGGCTTGCTAGGACACAGAAAATGCACTTGAGGGGATTCAGGTGAACTTTGTACTTGTGAAAACATAAAAATACTTGCCGCAAGTTGTCTATATGTTGTGCTTGTCTTGGTGATCGAGCGGTAAGGTCATCCAGGTAGACCAAGATGATGTGAATTAGGTCATGGAAACAATATGTCATGGCGCGCTGGAAGGTGGCTCCAGCATTTTTCAGGCCAAAGGGCATGACTCAATATGCAAATGTGCCCCACGAGGTTGTGAACGTAGTCTTGTAATGATCTTCTTTCCAGATCTGAATTTGGTTATATCCAGAAAATCCGTCCATGAAGGAAAAGACCTCATGTCCGACGCATGCATCAATAATCTGATCGATGAAGAGTGTTGGGAAGTTGTCTTTGGGCCATTAAGATCATGGAAGTCTATGCAAACATGGATGGTACCCTATTTTTTATTCACAGGAACAGGATTAGAAACCCAAGTGGTGTACGCAATGGGGTAAATGAAGCCGACTATGCCCAGCTTCTCTATCTCGGCTTTGAATGCAACTACTTTGGAAGGATGGATGGGCCGCTGCTTTTGATGTATAGGGGCCACATCGGGCCATGTGTCAATGTGGTGTTCCATGATGGATGGATCCAACCCGAGAATTTCAGTGTAAGACTAGGAAAAGATGTCGCAGAATTCTTGGAAGAGAGCTTTGTAGGCAATGACTTCTTTCGTGGGGCAGGATGCCCCCAGCATGATTTCTTCAACAACCTAGGGATTGGTTGAGATGTTGATTTTGATGGTTGGTGAGATGTTGTCCATGTTCCCTTCTTCGAAGGCATTTGGTGCCGAAATGGGGTTTTTGAACTAGTATACTTTCCCATGAATGAAATATTTGGTTTCCACAAAAAAATGGTCATACTGTGACACAAGTTCTTTAGGAAGGAAGAACGAGTGATGGTGCATGTCATCCCATGGGTATTCTAGGGTGGTTAAGGCTTCAAGTATCTCCTCATCATTGCAGAAGCAACAAAGAGACAGGTCTCATGGACCGTCATTGATAGTGGAGACAAGAGGGTCAGTAGAACTGGACATCATGTAAATGGACATGGTGTCTGAAGAAGGAGGTGGCGGGTGAACTTCTTCGATTAGGGTGATCTCAGATTCAAGGGAATGTTGTCGAAGGTTGGTTAAATCCATTCAAAACTTGGGCAAGTATTGGAAATGGTAAGAATAGTGTCCATACAAACTGCAGAGGGCGCAAGCATGGTTTGTTCTCAGTGACTTGTTTCTTATTGTTGGCGCAATTGGAAGTTCAACCACGGGGAGGTTTTCGGTTGTATCCATGACATCCAAATGTGCGTGGATTATAGGAATCTCAGGGAAATTCTGAGTTGGATGGCCCTATTCTTCATAGACGGTGCAAGGTGGGATCTATCGAGGTTCAGTAGTACCTTTTTCATTCTTTCCTCTGGCCCTTTTTGGGTGGGGCGGTGTGGTGGTTGGTTTTTGTGGGCCGGGTGGAGGATGAGACTAGACCGCAATGGGTTGTACAGGGGTTAAGACTAGCTGGGGCATTGGTGGTTGAGCTGGTGGATCAAGATACCACATAGGAATTCCCAATGTAAATTTGGGTAAGTTTAAAGTGGCCATTACTGGCTTTCTCATCACACCAAGCGAGGGGAAAAGAAAGGGAATTGTGTGGACTAGAGAGGAGCCCAGATAACTCCCTAATGGTTGTATGTGGGGATGAGGTTGTGGTTACGGCTATGCATAATGCTACAGCTGTGGATGATGTTGTGGCTGTTGTTGATGTTGCGGCTGCAGATGGTGTTGTGGTTGCGGTTGGGGCTGCAGCTGCGGTTTTTTTTTAGGTGCAATTGTGCTGGATGAGAGCATGCACAAATCTGCAATCCCATTTGGTGTCGGTGGTGGTGGCACTAAGGGGAAAGAAGCCATCATGGTGGTATCGACAAACAACCTAGCACCCACATTCAACAATAGGGAGGCTGGTATGTTGTCAACCATGGTGTTGATTGTAGGGATAACTTTGGTGTGTGTGGTCATCCCTTGCGGATCAATGCTGTTGATCGTAGGGATAACATTGGCGGGTGCCGTTAGCCCTTGCGGATCTTGATAAGTCAATTGGTCAACTGTCACAATTTTCCCTTCATGGGGAAACATCATGAGATGGAAGATAGTTGATGCTACATCTCTCATGGCATACATATAAATTCTATCGAGGAGAAGGTTATAGTCCAATGGAGCATTGACAACCTCTATGTCAATAAAAATTGTCTTCCCGGCTAATGTGATGGTGACATGGGGGAGGATTCCTTGGGCTTTAGTGGGATGGCCATCATAAGCCCGCAGAGTTGTGGAGGATGGTTGCAAAATTGGGGATCCAAGTTTCTGCCAGACTATGGTAGACATAACGCACGTGGATTCCCCCTCATCCACTATGCACCGGTGCACAACCAAATTCTGGATAGACACCAGGATTTGAAAGGAAATGGTTGATGGCATTCATGGTTCTCCATTCTCTATGTTGAATGTGATCAACTTGGAGTCAGAGGGTTCTACGAACCCAAGGGAAGCTAGTAAGGATTTCTGCTGCATTGGGAAATTTTTGAGTACCTCAAGAGCGAAAATGGCAGTAGGTGTTTGGGCTAAATCATCCATGATGTTGTAGTTGACAGCAACTCTAGGCATGGCGTTATTGGCAACCCGTCGTATGGGGGGGCATGGGAAAGGGGGTAATTGAAGAGTTGCATTGACTGTTTTAGAATTAGATGTCATTGATGTGTCAGTGGGTTCAATTTTAGTTTCGTACTGATTTCATCTGGTTTATAGATTGAACTCTTCAGTTGTCATAGTTAGCAGGTGGTGGACACTTGTTTCTGCCATGGGATGTGCCCCCGAAGCATTGGGATTGGGTTGGGGAGGGGATGCGGTTGCTACCAATCCTTGGACTGGTAATGGGTTTTGGAGCACCATAAGAGGAGGTCCTTGTGGTGCCGGGTTGGGTTTGGCTTGGTTCCTTGTATTGGTGGCATGTTGAACCTTGTTTCTAATGGTCTACTTAGTGTGACACAAGAAGGGACACTCAAATGTGTAGTGCCCATAGACCTCATATAGTGTGTATGGCTAGTTTGTCCATAACAGATAATTGAGTCTTGGTGCGTTTGGTCATTGAGGATTTTGGGCTGGCAGGTTCACCGCGGCATTGTTGGGAGGATTTGGTTGTTGACCGCCTCCCTGTGGTTGATTGTTTCCTTGGTTCCGGGGTTGGTTATTCCGATCTTGCCCTTGTTGATTATTGGGGGCTGGCTGGTTGGGATGGTTTTGTTGTGAAAACACCTATCCCAATGGAGTGGGTGGAGCAGGGGTGGGGGCTTGAACAGCTTGTACCGGTGATGCATAGCAGGGATGATTTTAAGGAACCATACTTATTTAAAACTGTATAAATGTTAGCGAATATTACCAATTCTTAAAACACCAACTATAAAATGATTGGTGATACTTTTCAAAAAATATTTCAATTTCCAAGGATTTTATATGGTTTATATAATAATTTGGTGATTTTTAGGGTGAAAAAACTTTACCCCATCAAAATTGGGAGAAACAGGGCTTCAAAAAATGCAAAATGGTGAATCTTTTTTGGGAGAAAAACATGGAAAAATATCCCACTGGGCTAAAATTAGCCCCTAAAATTATCCTTTGTGCATAGTAGATTTGGGTGGGTGGCAGTGGCACAAATGTGGGCATTTGTCTCGCATATTGCTGTGTTGGCCAAGCTAAGGCCTGAGCCTACTGTGGTGGCGCAAGTTGTGCGTAAGAACTTGTGGCTCTGAACTGTCACATCATTCTTGCATAGTCTGGAGTTTGGTTTTGGTAATAAATACTAGGAGTGTTGCTTGGTTGTGGTGGTATTGCAGGTGGTGTCGAATGGTGTTGTGTTTGGTGAGAGACAGAACCTATGATTCCATCTGCAGCATGGGATGCCCCCGGTGCATGCCGGTAGGAGGTGCCTGCATGGGGAGCATTTGGAATGACAGTGTAAAGGTATCCAAACTGTGCATAGATGACATCAAACTGATGGGATTTCAAGATGGCCTCCTCTTTGGATTGGGGACGTTTGGATGTGACGTCCTTTGTTACAGGTCGAAGCAAGGTTTTAAGGAACTAATCCAGGAAGATCCTATCATCAAGTTCGATCTTACACAAACTACGACATCACCGCCACTCATGGATGTGGTTGGTTATGTGGGTCGTAGTATTCTGGCGGCATGATAACAAGATCTTCACCCCTTCATCATATCTAATGAGGAGTTGGAAATATTACAGGAACATGAAATCTAGGGATTTTAAATCTGGATACCTGGCTTGTGGTAGTTCAATGTACCACTTCGCTGCAACACCTGTGAGGGTGTGCTGGAATAGTCTTAGACTGATCGAATGATCTATGATGTTGTTTGATGAGCACCATAGATGAAACGTCATGATTTGGTTTTTGGGGCACTCCCCTGCCTTCCCTTGAAAATTGGGAATGTCTGAGGGAAGTTTGGTTGGCATGGGAGGCCAAAAATTTTGATGGCAGATAGGGTCATTTGTTAACTGAGCCAAATCAGGCAAGTTGAGATGTGCCATGAAAGGAAGGTTTGACCCCAGGTTGATGTGAGATGGGGAAGCCACGATGGTGGGGTTTGCAGGTGCATAATGCACCTGCATTGCTAGGGGTACTTGTGGCACCATTGTGGATGGGCTAGTGCCCCCAAGTGTGGTGGGAGGGACAGTGTGGGTGAAAAGGCCACTTCCCCCATGTATAATAGGAGGGGAAATGTAGGTGGAAGGGCCACTGCCCTCATGTGTTGTAGGTGCGACAACTTGACTGGTCAAAATGGGTGCTGGCAGCTGACTTATGACAGTTTGCATAACCATGTTGGGGCCACCTGCAGGGTTGTTGGTGATATTTTGTGGTGTGGACATGGGTCCACTAGGAATTGCTATGCTAGAAAATGGATCTGGGTTTACACCAGCCATGGGGCTTGATGGTGCACTGTGTAGATCTCGTTCAGACTGATATGGGTCTAAATCAGAATCAGAGGCTATGTGGCCTTCTGATGGTGTGGAAGGTCATTGAGAATGGCCTTGATAATGTTGGTTTAATGACCCAAACTATGGTGGTTCACCTCTTAGGCATGAAGAAGAGCGTGAGGGATCAATCGTGTCAAATTTGTATGTCAAAATGGTGGTAATGATTTTTGGACCCTGGTTTCAATGGCTTCCTATTGGTTGCAGGTGGTCACTCGGCCACCAAGACTACCAGAAGATAGCACTTGGATTTTTCCTCACAGGATTGTTACTCAATCGGTGGGGGTCATTGCCCATTTCGCTTGGCAATTCCTCTCAGTGGCCAACTACTTTGGGGTTCCCGTGGTACTCCTCACAATGAGTTTCTGAGTTGAGCCCAAGTACTTCCCATGGTTAAGGTAGTCAGGGACTTATGTCCTCAAAGACTACAGATGTTTAACTTAGTGTAAATTGTAAATTTTACTGGCTCACTCAGCGTCATGAACTGAGTTGGGTTGATTTATATGGTATGGTGTGTATGTACTTTGTTTTTCTATTATATCTAGTGGCTGCTTAAATGGTTTATGAATATTTCATAGAGTTCATAACATTGTGAATGAAATTAGTAGATAGTAATCAGAAATTTTTAGACATGTATCATTTGTGATCTTGAACTATGATATCCTCACTAGGTGACTACCTTGCACCTATATTTCTCATCAACCAGGAGAGGGCATTGGGATCTCAACACAATGGGACTAAGCCCATCCGTAGATCCACATGTCACCCTCTGGATGCAAGGTTTGTCAATAGGGAGGACGATGAGCGCCATGAGAAGCCCTCCTTCTCTACCCCCTCTACCTTCCAAGTCACCCATTTTTAGTGGCTTCAAAAAATATTAGGTGAAGTGCCTATTACTATACAAGCTTCACCCTTCGTCTTATCCCAAAATACCCTGAAGGGTGATGATTGGGTAGAGGAGGAAGGGTTAGATAAGATTTTGATTTTAAGTAAATTTTAATCAAGCTATGTTCATTAACCCATTAAGCATTGATTTACACTTCGATTTAATCAAGCTTTGTTTTGTAAATGAAATGGACATGAACATAAATAAAAATAGTAATAAAAATAGTTTGGATGGACATATGCGATTGCGCCACACTAACAATCCTTAACTTTAAAAAAATTCAAACTTTGAGGGACAGATTGCACTTTTTGGGTCAAATGTGGTGAGGGGGTCGCCAAATTTTTCCAGAAACAGGCGAGGGGGTTGCTCAGAATTTGAAACCATAAGAGGAATAACTTCTGGAAGGGGGTCGCACCTTTCAGGGCTAAATAGGTGACCTGGTCGCACCTGTGAGGCCAAAATGAGTGACCTAGTCCCCTCTTTGGTCCCGATAAGAGCTACCTGCTCCAGAAACTAAAATGTTTTTGACCCCGAGTCAGATCCTACCGACAGTAACCTATATTGTGGCCAACTGGACTCGGATTTGCCTTAAGGAGGCTCAGCAGTAATTGGAAATGTAAATAAATAGGAATCTAAGATACATTTTAACAACAAATTAAACTAGGGAAAAAAAAACCAAAAAAACTGAAACTTTGAAAAATAAACCCAGGGATCTTGTGGGATCGACCAGGTATGGTCGCCAGTTCTATAGCAGGGAATTCTCCCTTGCTACAAAAAATGAATGGCTACCTTCTGTCTATAGGATGAAAGGGTAGGGTTCCTGGTGATGGATGCAAATAGAAACATACAAAACAAAAAATAAAAGGAAATAGAAATGGAGAATAGAAAAGAAAGAACCCCTCTGCACACAAGGTTGGGGTTTAAACTCCAAGGCCCTGCATACAACTGTTAGAACCAAAATACCTGCAAAAACATCCTAAGAAATGAACCTACAAACAAATACTGTTAGAAAAAAATACAAACTACTAGAGCAAAGACATAAAATAACACAGGTATACCTTCTAGTTGGAATGGGCCACCATGCCCTAGCTGGGAGAGCACCTGTCTTGGAAGGGGGAGCTATGGCTTAATGGAAGGATGGAGGAGAGGGAGAGTGAATGGATTGAGAGGAAAATGGTCTCAAGGTACTCACTCCGGCATCATAACAATAGGGAAGGGTGGAATGTTTTGAGAGTGACCCCCACCCCTCTATTTATAGCTTTTTTAGGGTTCTAAGCCCTTGATCAGGGCTTTAATCCCTTTTTTGGGGCTTTTAGTCCCTTTCGCTCAAACTTTAGCTCCTTTTAGGGTTTTATGCTCCTTTTAGGGGTTTTATCCCCTCTTTGGAGGTTTTATCCCTTAGGAGAGCTATTTAGGCTCTTTTTAGGGGTTTTTAAGCTCTTTTTCATGTTTTTAAGCCTTCTTGAGGGTGTGGGGGTCAAATGGGGTTAAATGAGGGTCGTGCATGGGTTTCCTTGGGTGGTGTAGGCCATGTAGAGATGAGTGAGGGATTTTTTGGGTTAACAAGATCCATCCATTGTGGAACACCACATTAGCATATGGCCTTATGTGGCTCCTGTGCACCAAAAGCAATGACCCATCCATCCTTCCAAAGATGTCGCGGTCAAAGCTGAAATTGAGAAGCTGTGCACAATCGGATTCATTTATTCCATTGCATACACTAGTTGGTTTTCTAATCCTATTTACATGAATAAAAAATAGGGTACCATCTGTGTTTGCACATACTTCTGTGATCTAAATGGGGCGTGTCCCAAAGACAACTTCCCAACACCCTTCATCGATCAGATTATCGATGCATGCACTAGACATGAGGTCTTTTCCTTCATGGATGACTTTTCCAAATATAACCAAATTCAGATCTGGAAACAATATCATTACAAGACTGCATTCACAACCCCATGGGGCACATTCGTCTATCGAGTAATGCCCTTTGGTCTAAAGAACGTTGGAGCCACCTTCCAGCGTGCCATGACATATTGTTTCCATGACCTAATTGACATCATCTTGGTCTATCTAGATGACCTTAGTGCTCGATCACCAAAACGAGGACAAAATATAAACGACTTGCGGCAAGTATTTTTATCTTTCCGCAAGTACAAAATTCACCCGAATCCCCTAAAGTGCATTTTTTGTGTCCCAGCAGGCTGTCTACTCAGGTTCATTGTATCCCAGAAAGGGATAACAGTAGACCCCCTCAGAGTTTAGGCTATCCTTGATCTTCCTTCACAAAAAACTCGGAACCAACTATAGAGCCTCCAAGGCAAGGAAAACTTCCTTCGCCGCTTTGCACCAGAGTATGCAAAAAAATCCCATAGATTCATTCGCCTACTCTGCACAAAAATCCCCTTTGTTTGGGAGCAACAAGCACAAGATTTGTTTGATGCACTCAAGTAAGCCTTGGCTTCTGCACCATTACTCTCAACACTAGACTTCACCCGAGACTTCATTCTCTATGTGTCAGCCTCAGACAAAGCCATTGCTAGAGTATTGGTCCAAGAAGATGATGCTCGCCATGAGCACGTGACTTATTACATCAGTCAGAAGTTGAAAGGCCCCCCACTATGATATTCACCAAACAAGAAATTGGCCCTTACCATCATCTTCTCAGCTCATAAGTTCTGCCACTACATCATTAAAAACCATACTCGTGTAGTGGCTGATTCAAACCCAATGCAGTACCTCTTAAGCTATCGCCTTCTACAAGGTCGCATGGCTAAGTGGGTAGTCATCCTCCAAGAATTCAACTTAGAATTTGTTTCCCTAAAAAGAACAAAGGCACTTGCGCTGGTTGCACTCATGAATGATCTACCCCCATTAACCACATCATCACCACCTAAGGATGACCACCCTGATTATTTTCTATTCGGCATATCCACAGAAGACCCATGGTAAGGGGACATCTTTCTATATTTATGAACAGAGAATTTCGTGGCACACTTAAACTATGAGGATAGGTGACGCATCTGACATCAAGCCATTCGCCACCTGTTGATTGGAGATGTTTTGTATCATCGAGGCATTGATACCATCCTATGTCATTGCCTCACCCATGACAAGGCCGAGACCATCCTCAACGACTGTCACAGTGGATCTTGTGGTGGACACCTTTCAAGTCTGGCAACCACCCAAAATATTCTATGTGCTAGTTACTTCTGGCCTTCCATCTTCACTAATTGTACAGAGGCAGTTAAGCATTGTTGATGCTATCAGCTCTTTTCCCCAAAGGAAAGAACCCCCCCTACATCATTACACCCTGTAGTCACAGTCGGTTCCTTCTGCAAATGGGCAATCGACTTCATGACAATCAACCCTGCCTTGGACAACATTCATAAATACATCATTATGGTAGTTGATTACTTCACTAAGTGGGCCGAGTCCATTCCCACATTTGATTGCAAAAGTGAAATGGTGGCACGCTTCTTCTTCAACCATGTTATTTCATGATTTGTTGTTCCTAAACAGTTGGTCTCAAACCATGGTAAACACTTTGAAGATGGTGTTTGGAATGAGCTTTCAACCATGTTGAAATTTGAACACCATTACTCATCTTCCTACTACCCCCAGGGCAACGACCAAGTTGAAGAAGTAAAAAAAATCATTAAAACAATGCTCCAAAGGATGGTAGGAAACCATAAAACCGACTGGAATCACATGCTGTTCTCCGCCCTATGGGCTTATCGCACATCCACAAAAACTGCAACCAGTTTCACCCCTTTTTTCTTAGTACATGGCGTTGAATCAGTACTCCCTATAGAGTTCCAAATCTCATCCCTCCACCACGTGGTAGAACTCCTCCCCAATACTTCACCTTTGGAAGAATGACTCCTCCAACTTGAGAAAACTATAGAATACCTCCCAGCTGCCCTCCAAGCCCTCAAAGTAGCAAAAATGCGAGCAAAGGCCCATTATGACTCCCATGTCCACCCTTGCACCTTCAGTGAAGGAGATATGGTTCTAGTCTATGACCAACATAATGACAAGTTGGGAAAAGGAAAGTTTGATTCCATGTGGTACGGCCCATACGTCATCCACCATTGCCTCAAAAAATGGGCATACACCCTTATTGACTCTAATGGACAACTCTTGGAGAACCCCTGTAACGGGCTCTACCTCAAGAGATTTTACGCTTAACATCACCAATGAGTCTCTTGGTTTTATTTTCTTGTTTTTCAACATTTTTTCCACAATTCAGGGCAGCACCATTAGCTGCTAATCCAAAGTCACCCGGAACCTATTCAAGACACCTCTCACACCTTCGGGCCCAAATTTCCATATCCTTATGAGACCATTGTCTCATGTTTAACAAGTAATTTTCGGGACTGCTTCCTAGAAGTTACCTTGATTTACAAGCCACATCATGGTGATACAAGTGTCTTCGGACCTATACTTGCATCGCACTTTCCTTTTTCCACTCATGTGGGTTCTCAGGCCACCACCCATAAGGCACATCATTTTGATTTTTAACACATAGTTGTCTACTACATCCACTGCACCTTATGCGGATCTTCGGACCATCGTCCGGAGGATGGATCATTTCCTTTGCATGCATTTGGCACATAACTGCCTCTAGACTTTCACTCACATCACATGTAGTCAATTTCGTCCACCACAACTCACACACAACTCTCGTGACCTCTGTCTGAGAGCCACCTTGGTTTACGTGCCTCTATTGCACCAACTCGCATGCATCTGCTGCAATCTATCCCATGCGTTTATTGGTACATCTAAGAGCCACCTGCTCCATCCATACTACACAGATGACCTTTGGACCACTATCCACTATCCTGACATGGGGCACCACCTATGCCACCACAATTGGTTAACCATACTGGAGTTTCTTTTAAGCTCTTTTCTAACTCCTAAAATAATGAAAAGATGACCGAGCGCAGTTGCTTCCTTTCCCGCTCGTTAAAGTATAGGAAAGAACGTCTACATAGTCTCATTTATCAACTTTTGAGGACTATGTAGACCATCAAATGAAAAGGAACACCTTGGCACATTCAATCCAAGAGCGTTCCCCTCTGCATCCTTTCATGCTTTCCCGGGCAGAGGGGCCGAACTTAACAAAAACGCTCACCATGAGTTGTTATTAATCTCTTTTCTAGCCCTATCATCAAGAAAATATTGTCAATAAAAATTGGTTTCATTCATGCTCATAAAATTATCTAAATGACCGTCCAGTCATTATGGGTTTAACCTTTTCTTTCCTACTTGGAATACCAACAGTAAAGAAGTCTCTCATCCCCTAAAGGATGGGCAGGATCTCCTATGTATACTTTTATCCTTTTTTGGGCATAGGAAACTACCAACGAAAAATATCCCCCGTTGGAGTCTTCTTCATGCTTTCAGACTCTCTAAAATTTAAAGCACCATCAAGCATTTACTTTCTTGGGCTCGCCAAAAATCCATGAGATCGTACCACAACAGTGTTTCTAGACACCACACCATAGATAATAGTTTGGAAGCATTCCCACATTGGGTCGCCTTTGTTTAGAGTACTCTGCAATGTGTCTTCCTTGGATCAATATAAAAAATGTCTACCTCCCCCAAGTATTTCCCATCTGTAGTTGCATTCCCAGTAATACAGCTATGATCCCTTTCCCATGAGTCAGTTTCATTTGCTGCTTGGTCCTCCCTATCGTCATACTCTGAACAAAGGAATTTTGAGTCTACTACATTCCCTCTACCCCTGTTCAACTCTTTCCCTTCTTGCCCCCCCAATTTAGTGGTTTAGTTCTTAGACTGTCTCACATCTTTCGGGTATCTCCCTCATGCTTTTAGTTAAGGAAACATCATTTCCTTGACCAGGGGCAGGTCTCCCTCTGTCGATGACAAAAAATGTATTCTAGAGGATAGACCTAGAGGTCCCTGTATCCTAGTTTCATTAAACTCATTGATGAGTTCCTTGGACCACTTGAGAGGAGTCCTTAGTGCCTCTCAGGATGGTTGTTTCTCACGTGCTCGACTCCATCTACATCATCACATCCTTGAGATTCATACAGGGTATTGGTCTGTGCAGTATTTGGTTGAAGACCCCGGATGTCACCTGACTCTAGCACATTGATGAGTCTATTTGAGGGACCCCAACAGGTTCATGTCCCTTGTGATTTTTGGGTTGCGTTGGAGACAGTGTTCAGAATCCCCTGTAGTGATTCTAGATAGATTTATTATTGATGCAACATAGTTCTACCACAAAGACTCTAACTCTTCATCAGTAAACTATGTACCTTTCCAGATCCAATAGACCATTAGTCATGAAGATATAGCATTCCATGAGAATGCCATGGGTCCAATGTAGTAGTTCTTCAGATCAGTATTGTATTCGGCCTCTCATTGAGGAAACCACTATTGTAACAACAGTTGTACATGATCAGCTCTTGTATTATAGAGCTTAGATCACATTATTCTTTTGACATCATTACAAGCATTGGGATTCCCAACTCGTCCATATACATGTCACACATTATTTGTATCTTACCCATTGATGGGAACCATATTAATACAAAAACCAAAAGACACCATGCCCCAGCCTAGGAAGCACCACCTCTCCCCAATAAAATCCTATGATGTCCGTCGACCATATGATGAGCTCCTACACTCACACATCAAGGGGAAATATGTTAACCCAAAAAATACTTTACTAATCTCTACATGACCTACACCACCCAAGGACATCCATGCACAACCCTCATTTGACCCCATTTGACCCCCACACCCTCAAGAAGGATTACAAATATGAAAAGGTGCTTAAAAACCCCTAAAGAGAGCCAAAATAGTTCTCATAGGGGCTAAAAACTCCAAAAAGGGTCTAAAACCCCTCAAAGGAGCTTAAGACCCCCAAAAGAGATAAAGATTGAGTGAAAGGGGCTAAAGGCCCAAAAAAGGGGCTAAAGCCCCAACCAAGGGCTTAAAACCCTAAAAGTCTTGGAAAAAGTATAAATAGAGGGGTGGGGGTCACTCTCAAATCACTCCTTCACTCCCTATCATTATGCTACCCGTGTGACTGCCTTGAGACCATTTTTCTCTCAAGCCATTCACCCTCTCTCTCCTCCATTCCTCCATTGAGACATAGCTCCCCATTCCTAAGAGAGGTTCTCTCTCAAGCTATGGCATGGTGGCCCATTCCAACTAGAAGTTATATTTGTTTTGTTTTTTATCATGTTTATTTTAGTTGTTTAACATATTTCTCTTGTAGGTTTCTTGCTCATGGTTTGTGGCAGGTTCCCATTGATTCCTTGCAGCCATTTTTTGTTGGCTAACAGTTTCATGTAGGGTTCTAGAACCTAACCTTGTTTGCAGGGTTCTATTTCATTTCCTTTCTATTTTTATTTGCATTCTCACCAGAACCCCACCCTTCCATCCTATAGACGGAAGGGAGACATTCCCGCCTGTAGCAAGGGTGAAATCCCTACTACAAACCCTTAGCATCAATTTGACAAACTCTCATGAATATGGAAAATGTGATTAGTCCATTGTGACCCAATAAAACATTTGGAACATGAAAAATCCTCCCTTCCCAATATTGCTTGTCCTAAAGAAATTTCAAACATGGGTGTTGAAGAACCTGCTTTCTGTATGATTCTTTGAAGTTGCCACTTTGTTGCCCAACTTTGAGTCTTTGAGATTCCATGAATATTTTCAAGAGGAACCACCATGCTTGCTGCTGCACTTCTCTGATTAAAATCGATATATTAGTGGGGAATCCATCTCCCATATTGCTTGTTTCCCAAAAAAATTGAAATCAATGGGACTAAAAACTATCCCAGGGTCCCATTGCTTGTATTGCACTCCAACAATTAAGAGTGCTCTCCAACCCATACCATTAGGAAAGAGAATTTTGGGATCCCATTTTCTTGTATGCATTATTCCAAACATCATTAGTACATAATATATATCATCAAAGTACATGACAACATAATAAAAATGTAGATAAAGGAGGTTCCTCATCAAAAAATCATGAAAGTGATTATAGCTCCAAGTAAGTAGACCACCATTTTCCAAGTGCATACAAGCTTCAAGTTACCAATCAAATATTCTCCAATGACATAGGTGAGGATCCCATGTCCTATAAGGCTGCTCCAAAAGGATGTGATATGCATCAAAATATTCAGCCATGTATTCTTTCATCGAAGAAGTGAATGAAGAATCTCCACTGAAATCTGAATCAAATAATGAGAGAAAACAACAAGGAGACTTCAAATGACTCAAAGAAGTCTCACCCATACATCCATGAATGATAGAATCATAAAGATATAATAAAGTATGTGTCTGGCAACAAAAATGTTCTCCAATCATAAACCTATTTGCCCCAGTGTTGGATGAAGTTCCTCCAACATCAAATGAACCAAGTGTTGAGGAAGAAAAACCATGAGTCTTCAAGTGACTCAAATGCACATCAATAACATTCAAACACATCAATAACATTCAAATTTCTACATTTATCATGATCCACCATGTCATGAGAATCCTCCAAGCAATCTACCATATGACAATTTGAAACATGGGAGGAAGAAAAAGTATCTTGCAACCTCTCTAGAAGTTGCTTATTTTATATTTGGAGATTATGAATATCCTCATTATTATTCAAGTATGCTTCATTTAAACATTCATTAAGCTCAACCAAATTGTTTCTATCAAAAATCAAAGACATGAAATTACCTTCAACGTTGCACATTGCTCTTTGAATATTCCCCATGTCTTCAAGGAAGGATGGATCCTCCAATGAAGAAATTTTCCAACAAGAATTTGACACAAATAATTTAGTGTCATGTATTATTACAAGGTCCTCTTGGATATTATTTTCATTAATCTTGAAGGAACCTTCAATAAAATGAGGTTCTTGAAAATCAACCTCCTCATCTTCTTCCTTCTTTCTTGGACTAACTTCATGAAGCTCAATTGGTGATGGGGAAGTTGATCTTGTTTCTTCTCAACTGCTACAAGGTATTCATTTTCATTTTTACTAGAAAATTTTCTTGCAGCAACATTTTTAAATCTGATCTCTATGTCACCAACATAGGTTTGTGAGCACCCATTAGTAGGTACTCCTTCATAGTTCAAGAATCCATCAGTAGATGCTCTTTGTTTCATTTCCAAGGTAGAATGTGTCTTGAAATGATCTTTAGTATTTTCAATAGAAACTTCTTCATACTCATGTGATGTCTCCTCATCTTTTTCAGATTCACTTGGGAGTTAATTTTGATCCTCTTCATGTACTACTTCTTCTACTTCACCTATTTTATAACTAGGTGGTTCATGGGTCTCCTCCTTTTTCTCCTTCAAGCAAGCTGATGCCTTTTTCCCCTTGGTTTTCTTAAGATAAATATATTTTCTTCAACCTTGGATAGCCAAAAATTTGAATCATTTCATAATATTCTTATTCATTTCT
Organism: Pseudotsuga menziesii; assembly: GCA_001517045.1. NCBI lineage: Eukaryota > Viridiplantae > Streptophyta > Pinopsida > Pinales > Pinaceae > Pseudotsuga > Pseudotsuga menziesii. Next base: position 181,262 of record LPNX011082579.1, on the reverse strand, counting down.
TCAAAGATATTTTCCATGATTTTTATATGCTCCTTACCATCATATGAGGTTCCCTTTTCATCCCTAGTCATAGTTTCCTCTTCAACAAAAGAAATTTTGGGTTTAAATATCTAATGGTGGTCCATAAATTATTGTACTCATAAGTATCATACCAAATAAGGTTCCAATATCATTCTGCGATACAACTGTAATGTCCCTTTTTCAAAATTTTATTAAAATGACCATTTTTTCTCTTTTTCTCCTATTTCGACCTTTGACTAGTTTTGATGTCTAGGTATCCAAATTGACCCAAATGCTCCCAAATATTCTGATAAGTTGTATGAATGATATTAATACTTGAATATTATTTTCAGTGATGATTTATGACCCTCCAATTACTTCTTCAACTTGTTTAAGATTCTGGTCGAGGTAGGCGTTTTGACTAGTAATTTGGGGTTCTAATTCCCCCACAATGAATACTGAAAATGGCTTCCCAAATGATCAAAATACAACTTTAATTTTTGATTGGAATAAGGGTAAATGTAAATTACATAAATATTAACTCATATGCATCACCATTCAACTTTTAATGTCTGCTATAACTCCCTTAAATCAGATGCAAAAGACTAGTTTCAACCTTGGGGGAAACGATAGGCAAACTTCTCCAAATTCTATGAAACTCAACAAAATAAATCCAAATGCTTATGTAATGAAAATTAAAATCAAATAATACATGAATAACAGTCCATTCATTCACAAACCATCAGTATTTTACTTATCCATTCGAATCTATCAACATTATATTGGTTCACAACAAGGTAGTGGGGAAATCGAATTGTTTCTTCATTGTTTAACATTTATACATGAAATATTTTGGGTATTTAGACCTGAGATTCGTATGAAATTTTAAATACATAAATAAAATTCCATTCATAAATAAACCATCAGTATTTTACTTATCCATTTGAATCCATCAACATTATATTGGTTCACAATGAGATAGTGGGGAAATGGAGCTATTTCTTCATTGATTAACATTTTTACATGAAATATTTCAGTATTTTGACTTGATAATCTTATGAAACTTAAATATAGATAATTTAAATTATAAAAAAAAAATGGGGCATTATAATCTTCCCCAAACATATTAATATCTCACTCAAAGTGCAATCCCTCCATGAGCAAGAATATGCAATAAAAAATGGAAATGGTTGAGAGAAAGTGCTGCAATAGAAGGAACCATGAGATGCCATGTATATTACACATGAAAATAAAACTCCATTAAATCTCCTTGAAATAACAGAGTGGTCTCTGCAAACACCAAATTGGATGGGAATCCTTCACCCTCGAAATTGGCAAAGGCAAGAAACTAGTCATCCACTAGCTCAGTCAATTCACAAATGCAATTTTCTCAAATGATAAAAATGTATTCTCTTGGTTTATTGATTTATTTTATAAAAAAATTTATCCTTATATTTTTACCAATCCATCGAAAAACTCAAAACAATTCTAATTTGCGTGTGGGCTTAAGATTTGCCATGCATCCTCCCTTTCCTTGCCTTCCATCTTCCCCCAATTTGAGTAGGAACCCATTGAACTTCCCCAACTCAGATGAGCACCCTCTTGGACGATATATTTCTACCTGACATTTCATATATGTCATATTTCATCCTTCATATCTTATTTGCTTCATATTATTAGAATAATCAACCCATAGTTAGCTACCTTAGACCTTAATTAATCCATTTTTGTCTTATTTTCCTAGTTTCCTATATTCCACTATATGCAAGTTGTCTTCCACATGTCCTAGAAGTCAAACTTGCTAAAAATGAGTCATGGATTTCTTGGGAAACCTCCTAGAAACCATATTTAGCATGTCTGCTTTATTCCAGATCCTCCCTAGCGCATATCTTCTTTTTCTGCTAGGTTGCCTGCTTTATTGAGATTTATGGCAAAAGGGAAAGCAAGACTAGGTGTAGTTGACTTGTTTTTTTCCCTCATAATCATCCATCATTTTCTCCTAATAAAATCATGTATGAGTTGTATTTCCATCCCTTATTATCTTTCCTACTTGACTTTGCCAATTCGTGAGTCTCTAAGTGGATTTGGAAATTGCTTTATGCACCTATGGGGGATTTGACTAGATTTAGTAAGACTACTTTTTTACTATTTCAAATGGAATCCTTATGCATTCAAATATATAATTTAATAATATATTTCAGAAGCCTATTACTTCACAAGGTTGGATATTGTACACTTATTCAATACAGATTAGTGTTATGCTCCAATTTCAGTCTCCTTTGTTTGTAATTTTGCATGTTTGATTAGCAATTTTGTGAGTGCAATTGTTCTATCACTTGGGTTAAATTTCCACATGGTATCAGATACTTTGTAGATTGATTTATCTCCTTCCATATTGCTATTTCAATTTCAACATCTTGACTGGGAGCATATTCTATTGACTGAAGGGAACAGTTTCTGAGCTATGGATCAATCTTAGAAGATCATCTTGACTCCATTTAATTTCTTTGAATGGAAAGCAGAGATGGAGATACTGTTGAGAGAAAAAGGTCTCTACAGGGTGACTATGGAAACTGAGGCAGATCCCAATGTAGTTGCAAAGAAAATTAAATGGCACAACAGGAGAGATGAGGCCTATGGTCTTTTGTGTCTGAGCATATCAAGAGATCTCCTCTTCCATCTTGATGGATTGACATCACCTAATGAATTATGGGAGAATATTCTAGAACTTTTTGGTAAGACAGATGATATGAGAGGACATAAAATCGAGAATGAATTGATCTGTTTGAGTCCCAGCAGCTTCAAATCCTTGCAAATCTACTTTTCCAAGTTTAAAGCCCTTGTTTTGTAGCTAAAACGGTGTGGAATTGAAAAGAAGGAAGATAAACTAGTTTTGGCCATACTCCCAAATCTTGGCCCTAACTATTCAGTGTTTGTTTTGACCTTCCATGCCACCAAGTTGATAGCTCGATCCTGGAAGATGCCTAAGCTTCCAGAGTTCATGGAATCCCTCACAAAAGAACAACATAAATTGGTGATGATGGGAACCATCAAACCTTCCAAAGACCAAACTTTGGTTGCTGGAGATTTGAGGGTGGATTCAAAAGGCAAGAAGAAAGCTAAGAAGCTACCTGAGAAAAAGAGAGATAAGAACAAGTCTCAAGAGGAGCCCCAAGGCTCCAAGAAGAACTTCCAGAAGAAGAAGAACAAAGGAGAAATGAGCAAGTGCACATACTGCAGTAAGGGCTATCATCCTGAAATCTCCTGCATGAAGAATAAAATTGACATGTTGGCCTAACTCTTGGAGAATAATAACATCTCCCTTCCTAATTGCTCAAATAAGAGTGAAGGAGGATCAAATTCATAGGAAAGAGAGAGAGTACATGCCTTGGTTGCTGGCACATCAAGCTCACCTAGCTTCATCATAGACTCTGGAGCTTCAAGACATATGGTTTCAACCAAGGAGGCATTCTCCTCTCTTGACATGTCAAAAGTTCCACCAATAGTGCTGGGAGATGACTCTCTCACTGAAAATTTGGGGAAAGGAAGGATTGTTCTTGACCATGGTAAGTTCAATAATGTATTGTGTGTTCTAGGTCTTGCCTCTAACCTCTTGTCAGTGTATCAGATGACTCACACAAGGTCTCCAAATAAGGTCATCTTCTCCCTTAATGATGTTGATATCATAGAGATATCAAATGGTAAAGTCATTGCAAAAGGAGTTGTAGATCACACTTCGAAGGTATACATGTTTTCACATTTTCTACCCTACTCAAACCTCTCTGGTCTTTTGATTCATGCTAATGAGGCAAGCAAGATTTGGCATGAAATATTTGGCCATATTAACTATAAGTATCTTTCTGATCTAAGTGAAAAATAAATGGTCATAGGGTTACCAAAAATTAAGTTTTCCAAGGGAGTTTGTCAAGGTTGTATCCTAGGAAAACACCCAGAGCATAAATTTGAGAGAGCTAGTCATGAGAGAACCTCTGCACCTCTTGAGTTGATCCACAGTGATGTTACTGGTCCATTTCTTCATATGTCAATGAGTCAAGATAAATATGCATTGACCTTCATACATGAATTTTCCAGGTATTGTTGGATTTACTTCCTGAAGCATTAGTCTAAAGTTTTTGACCTCTTCAAAGTCTTTAAGGCCTTGGTTGAAAACCAGTTTGCGAGGAGACTCAAGATCATCAGATATAAAAATGGTGGTGAGTATGTCAAGTCTGAGTTCATCCAATATTGTAAATATGTAGGTATTCAGATGCATCATTCAATCCCTTACACACCACAACAAAATGGTGTTGCTGAGAGAAAGAACAGATCACTGAAGGAGATGGCAATCTGTATGATGGAGGCTAAGAATTTGCCGCCAAAGTTTTGGGCCAAGGCTATAAACTGTGCATCCTATATTGAGAATAGGGTGCCTCATAAATATCTTGATGGTATGACTCCTTTCAAATCTTGGAGTGGGCACAAGCCAGATGTGACCCATTTCAGGATTTTTGGCTCAAAGGCTTAGGCTAGAATTCCAACTGAAAAGAGAATGGATTTGTAACCCCAAAGCCAAGAGTGACTATTTGTTGGGTATTCTAAATATTCAAAAGGGAACAATCTTATCAACTTTAGCACAAACAAATCCTTCATTGAAAGGAGTGTTCAGTTCCAAGAAGAGCCTTTAGCAGCAGTTGAAGTTGGAGAGTCTTCTTCACCACCAGAACCATTGAATGTAAGTGAAGAGACAAATGAGTTGGATGGTTTTGATATGTCTGATAATGATGATTTAATTTCAGATCTTGACAGTCCTACATGACCAAAATGGGCATCAAAGACCATTCATGCAGCTGGGGAACTAGCTGGAAATCCTAGTGACCCTAGGAGGACTAGATCTCAGTTTGAGAGTGCCCTATGTATGAAAGACCCTTTGTTTGCAGAGAAGTGATATATAATGGTTGAATAATACCCACATATGTATGAATATGCAACACATGATCCAATATGGAAAACAACCATGAAATAAGAATTCATCTCACTCCAGAAGAACAACACTTGGAAATTGGTTGATCTTCCCCCAGGGAGGAAGCTAGTTCAATGTAAGTGGGTTTTGAAAACTAAGTTTTCTGATTATGGTTCACCTTTGAAATACAAGGAAATATTGGTAGCCAAGGCCTACTCATAGGTACATGGTATTGAATACAATGAAACCTTTGCACCAGTGGCAAATATGGACTCCATAAGGCTAGCCTTAGCCATTGCAGCTTCGAAGCAGTGGGAGGTACATAACATGGATGTGAAGTGTGATTTCATAAATGGAGATATTATTGAAGATATTTACATGTAGAAACCTCAAGGGTATGTGTCTAATCCATCTTTTGTGTGCAGGTTAAAGAAATCATTGTATGGGCTCAAGCAAGCCCCTAGGGCTTGGTATGCCAAGATTGATGTATTTTTGTTGTCATTGAGTTTTGTTTGATGCAAGTCTGATCCTAATGTTTATTTGAAGCTTATTCATGGTTATTTGAAGATTCCTATCTTGTATGTTGATGACCTTATGATTACAGGAAGTTCAAACAAAAGAGATTGCCTCCTTGAAGGATGCAATGAACCATGCATTTTCTATGACTGATTTAGAGTTGTTGAGCGAATTCTTGGGTCTCAAAATTTCTCAATCCGAACATGGAATAAAAGTAAATCAATCCAAGTATGTTTTAGATTTTCTGAACAAGTTCAACATGAAAGATTGCAAGCCAAGAAAGACTCCCTTCCTTTCAGGAGTTAAGCTTGAAGAAGCAGGTTCTTCTCCTATGGTAAATAATACATTGTATAGGCAGTTGATTTGGTGTTTGCTTTACCTTAAACACACTCGACCTTATATTTCTTATGCAATAAGTGTGGGTTCAAGATACATGGATCAGCCTCATGAGATCCATTGGAGAGCATCCAAAAGGATCCTTAACTTTGTTTAGGGAACAAGAACTCATGGGATCTTCTACAAAGCTAAATCTAATCTTGATTTGATTGGGTTTACTGACAGTGATTGGGCAGGTGACAACACAGATTGAAAGTCAACATTAGGATATGTGTTCATGCTTGCTGAAGGACCAATCAGTTGGTCAAGTAAGAAATAGAGTGCCATAGCACTCTCATCTATAGAAGCAGAGTACAAAGGAGTTGTAAATGCAACAACTCAATGTTTATGGTTGTAGGGGATACTTGGTGAGTGTGGCTTTGAATCAGAGTTTTCAACTATTATCTATTGTGATAATCAGAGAACCATTCGAATATGCAATGATCCAGTTCAGAGATAGAGAACCAAACACATTGAGATCCATATGCATTACATCAAACAGCTTGTGCATGATGGCACCGTTCACCTACTCTTCTGTGCATCTTCAGAACAAGTAGCAAACATCTTCACCAATTTTTTTGTGAGAAGACATTTAGCAATCTCAAATCACTGCTGGGATTTGTTGATTATGCTATGAAGCATGATTGATGACAAGATTTTTAAATTTTGTTTTACTGTATGTTACCAACTATTTTGTACAATAGTTGAACTTCCTATTGAGCCACCAGTTATTGAGAATGATGAATGTTCATCTCCAGAGTTCAGAATTTCAATGTGTTCTAGAGTTAGCCAGTTTTTGGCTAAACTTTTTATTTTTGTAAGATACATGTTCATACCCCCTTGGGGAAAATGTAAAAAATGTCCTAGAATTTAAATTTTATAAAAGGCTCGGCTTCCTGGACTTGAGAATCAAGCCAACTAGCCCGGAGTGTTTTTTCCCTTCGTTATTATTGGTTGTTGAATAAGCGATCAATAATTTCTGAGTTTTTCACTAGCTCCTCCAAAGCTAGGGTAGTTGTCTTGGTGTTTCGGCCTTGGGAGGTTATTAGAGCCTTCGTGTTAGTATTTTTTGTCATGCTAGGCATTCCGATTGAGTCATGTGAACATGTACTACGTCCCCCTGGAGTTTTGTTGGATTCCGAGAAAAAAAAAAAAAATTCTGTTTTTTAAGCCATTTTTTAATGGTTTAAATGGAAAATTTCAAAATGTAATAAATATGTCATCCGGAGTCCGTTTTCGGCATGGTTGGGCTCATTTTCAAGATGGGAGTAGAATCATTACCCCAAGGGCCACTTTCACCATCACTTGGTCAGCAGAAGCATCCCGAAAGTTATCATTCAACTAATAGAGCGTCAAAGTAGCATTTTAATGCAAAAAATTAACATTTTGGCACTTGGTCAAATTATTTAGAAAGTCAAAACCAAAGTCAAAATTGATTTTTTAATGGGTGAAGGTGACTTGGCATGTGGGCCATGTGAGTTATGACCCTCTTAAAATTACATGGCATCCAAAATTTGGATAGGGAATGGTCACGATTTAAATCAAGGAGAAGTTCACGTGAAGATATGGCCTCATGCTAAGCGCTAGTGAATGTGATGAGTGGTATCAAGTGTGCTCCCCTCCACATTATAAACTTGCACCATGGAATAATGTATCCACTACTAAGGCAACCATTTGCTTCAAGGTGAAAGGATGACATGAGGGTAAGTGGATCTCACACTAGCATGGGGTATGTGGTAGTGGGAGTGGGATTTGTGGGGGACCCATCCACTAAGAATTATAATAAGTTATAAACCATGATCACAATACCATATGAATTGTTTGAAGCTTGTTTATTTTGTAAGAAATGACGTGGTGTGTCAAATAGAATGGATTATGACGTCAACCAAAGGCTTGGAGCTCATGCTGGTGTGTTTGGTGAGCACCGTCCTTGATTTATGGCCACCATACAGCTCCTTTTTTTTTGTAATAGTGAGTTAACCTTACTTCAACCTAGTCTTTGTCTCCTTCAAAACCTCACGCAGATCTCAAAGGACTCACGTGTATACACTTGGCAAGTTCTTATTTGACAAGTGATGCTTCCAAGGGGTTGATTGGGAAGGTCGGATCTGTTTATTGCTATTGGCTCTTTTCAATGCCGAGTTTGATTTAGGCTTGTAGGTTGCTGGTTTTTTGTATAAAGAGAGGTTCTTTGCACTCTCTTCTTCATGGGATTTTTGGCATAGAAGCTCTCAAGAATTTTCATCATAACATTTTGCTTAAGATTTAATAAAGTTGATGACTTTGGAGGTCAATGCAGAAGCTTTTTGTTGGTCATCATTCACCTTGTTAGGTGATACCATTATTTGCACCCTTCTCTCTTGATTCTTAAGCATTTGATTGTATAATTGTTGAAGGCTAACAATCTAGCACTATATTGTATAATCCATTCTTTTCCCTTGAAGTTGTGTTGCTTTCAGATATTGTCCAATATACAAGGGCTCTTTTATGGTTGACATTCATTCTACAGGTTCCACAAGAAGTCATTCTCTTTCAGGAAGATCGAGAAGCACAATTTATTTTCATCATCCATCAAGTAAAAGAAATCTTTTTGGTCACTTTTTCCAGGTTTAACCTAAGTTTATCTTCTCTCCCATATTTCCAGGTATGTCATGTTTGTTTTGACCTAAGAAAGTAGCCTGGAATTTGATCCCAAGTGCCACATAATTTTGTGGCTACTTCTCTTTCCCCACTAGCATCCTTGCATACATCTAGCTAGTCTAGACGGTTTTGGGACTAGTGCTTCTAGTGGTCACCTTGTTCGGAGGTTGATCCCACATTTTGTATATTATTGAGTGATTTCTCCCCCTCTTCTAGGTTGGATTTGGCCTCCTTCCACCTTGTTGTGTGCTTTTCTTCTTATTTTTCTTCGCTGCCCTCTTTTTTCATTTTTATGATAGCCACTTTTCTCTTAGTTCGCTGCCCCGTTTTCACCGTTTTTTGCAGCTCATTAATTGTCTAGTTTGATGTCCTCTTTTTTCATTTTTATGATAGTCATCTTCCTCTTCTTTCACTGCCCCATTTTCACCATTTTTTGCAGATCATTGATTGTCTAGTTCGCTGCCCTATTATTCCCTTCTTGTGCTTTCAATTTCCTATTTTTCTTCATCCCTTTTTTCCCTCCTTTCTCCTTTGTTTCAGCCTTCTTTTTCCTCCTTTCTTTAGCTCTTTTCCATCTTCTTCTTTTTCCCTTTTTGCCAGTTTGGAGAAATGGTTTTAAATAAAAAGTAAATCACTCTCCCTTTTACATAAAGTTCAATAATAAGGTTTCATGTTAAGATTCATGCTTTACTTCAAAATTCCTTTCAAAGGTTGAATTCCTAAAGGAAAATTGTAAATGTTATTAAAGTTTATATTTTGTTTGAGTGGTGTTTTTAAGCCCCAACTCTTAGCCTCCCCCATTTGGGGAGTTTTTTGGTGTTCTTACCTTCTTATGTGCTTAGATTAGATGTGCTTTTGCTTATAATACTAGCACTATTTTTTTTAGAATACTAATTGTTAGATTGGCCCATTTTGATTCATTAACTAAGTTGATTGCTTCATCTCTTAATTTTGTATCTTTCAATAATCAAATCAACTGTTTAAAGTAGAAATCTCTTGACTCTCACCATAAGGTGGATCAAGAGTGCTTTCTATCAGAGATTTTATTTAACCCTCTTCACTTTAATTTCATGCATCATATTGTTTTTCTCATTTAAATTAATCAATAAGTAACACTCTTGAACTTGCAGTAACACAAGTCAAGAGAACTCTCTATTGGAGAGCATCATTAGTTTTTCACATCCTTGCATTAGGAATTTAGATTAGATAAGATTCTTGAACCTTTGTCATAATACAAGGTCAAGAGTTCTCTTTGTCGGAGAGTTTAATTAATTGACTTAATAAAATATTTCAACTCACATTTCCTCTAATTAATTTACTTCTTTGATATCCTTCACCTAGCATGCTCTACCGACTTTCGAGTTGGGATCGTACTTAGAATGGTGAATGGACTTTGCTAAGACTGCAATAACAACATAAATTAAAACTTTTACCCCATAACCAACGCACTATCATTGTCTCAACAAATACTCAGGTAGTGGGAAAATTCCAAGTGTGGGCGCCGGGCAACCCAATCTGGCCACTCGCTGGTAAAGTTATTGAACACCTAGCTTGTGATTCCAGACAAGTCCGTGATGTCTTCGAACAGAGCCACTGAAAGTATTTCCGGTTAGGTTTCCCAAACACCTTAAGAAAGATCACCATTAAAATCCTTAAAACTTACCAAGAGCACTCGCACAATCTAACACTCATTGGTTGAAATTCTAGACTTGTGTTTATTTTTCTAGCACATTTTAGTTTCATCGACTCCATAAGGCACTGGTCCTTGCTTTAATTTGCACAAATTACGTGATTTGATCAATTATCTATGGTTTGTTATAATTTCTATTACTGAATGCTTAATTGAAATCTAGAATTTAAATTTATCTTTTAATCTCTTGTTGCAACATGGATTTCTTTTTGATCTTGTGTTACATTCATAATAAGTAAAACACCTTCAAATTATAATAACTCCTAAAAAACACCCATCTGCATCTACAACCTTCAAAAAACACTTTAACAACTTAAGAGCCTTAGAAAAATATTTTGTAGGGACTACCCCTCTTGGATTCGTTAGGAGTTAGCCTAAACGGAGGAGCTAGGAGTAGGTGACAGTACCTAGCTCTATGCTTGCCCCGAAGGTCACACCTCTCCCACTTTCCTAAGTGAGGAGATAGCTTTCAATTGATTTCTGCTGCTAGTGTGCAATCGACGGACAACATTTTTTGGCGCCGTTGCTAGGGACAAATATTTTTGTTCTTGGACGACCTTTGTTTCTTTTAGTTTTTTACCTTTTTTCCCTTTTTGGTAGATTTTTAGTCCAATCACTCTCTGACATTAGACTTAAGTGCACCTGGCGACTCCACTGTCAGTTAACACCTCAAGGTATTCTACTAGAAGAAACTTTGAAGGTTTGTTCAATTTCATCCTTGACCCTGAAAAAGTCTATAGGAGGAGATTGAACAAACTAGCTTCTCGTAGGATCCTTGCAAAACTTGGATTTGAGTTTGTTTCAGACATCCACCTTTTATTTCTAGAAAACTTAGAAAATTTGTGAAATAATAAATATTTCCTTGACACAATGGGTGAGTTCTTTACTCAACTAAACTTTACTCAGATAGCATGTCAACCTCATGACATTCCTAAAAAGGATATCAACAAACTTATGACATATAATGGCACTGATGCCTCCGTCTCTGCTGAGCAACATCTCAGAAATTTCTCCAGGCAATGCGGATCTTATGTTAGGGGTGCTAATAAACATGAATATGTATACATGACCTTGTTTGCTTTGAATTTGGATGGCAAGGCTGGCAACTGGTATGATAATTTTCCAAACAATTCTTTTACCACCATAGCGGACTTCAAGACTGCTTTCCTTGGAAAGTTTGGCAATAAAAAGGAACCTAGACATCTAGTAGCATCTTTGATTAGCATGAAGAAATATGAAACTGAAACAATGGATGAGTTCAATAATAGGTTCACTAAGTTGGAAAATTCCATCCCTACCACTTATTCACCTCCTACCGCTTCTGTTTTGGATTATTACATTGAAGCATTAAGTGGCAAGATCCAGTATTAGATTAGAGACAAAGAGCCGACCACTTTACTTCTAGCTCAGGTTTTAGCCGTCAAAATTGATAAGAATATATAGTATTCAGGAGAGTCAAACATCCAAGGTTACTCTAGGGCATCCGTTCCTCTTAAAAATGTTGAACACAAAGGGAAGGAGCCGTCAAACGAAGCTTATGAGAAAAATCTCACTGATCTAACTGATAAAATGCAAGAAATGGAAAAGGAAATACTTAGCACAGATTAAGGAAGTTCAGAATAGGGTCATAACAGTTGAAAGAACACAACCCCCGCCACCTCCTAGAACTTTCCTTGCTAGGAAAACCTGGTAGAGAAAGAATCTTAACCATGAGCAGAGGCCTTCTCATCAGCTAGAGGCTACTAATGTGGTTGAGCCTTACAAACCTTTTTGTAGGGCATGCAGATATTTCCATGAGGAATCTAGCTCTTTATGCATGTTATGTCCAGGAGCATGGTTATCCTGAGGGGTGCAGTCCCAGTACATCTACAAGCGATCCTGATTATATCAACAACCTAGATGCCATCCCTAGCATCTCCACAGGAAATTGGCCACATTCCAATCATTATGAAAATAAAGTTGACCACTTAACTCCATACTATGGTGAGATGCCTTCATCCGAGTAGATCAACAACACTAAAAAATTCAAGGGAATAAATTATCAAAGAAAGGGTCCTTCTACATAGAATATTCCTAAGGTAATATCTCCTAATCCTCCCAAAGAAGTAGAAACTAAAGAAAATATCTCTTTTGTAATTGGCTAGAAAATACAAAAGTCCCTGTTCCATTCCTTGAATTATGTAAAATACCTGGGCAAAGAGAGAGACTTTTGAAAATCCTAGACCCTCCAAGTAATGTTGGTCCTCAAACTGAAGAAATCCATTCAAATCCTGTAAAGCCCCTTACCCCTAAAAAGGTCACTTTTTCTGATACCGTGGAGCGAACTTCAAATAATGTCTTTGTTGATCCACCCATAGTTCTACATACTAGGGACCCAAGAAAAGAAGATCATCCCCCTTTTTACGTATCATTGATGATGGGTGATCTTCTTCTACACAATTGTATGTTAGACTCGAGATCTAGTTCCAGCATCATGACCAAAAAAGTCATGCAGCAGCTTGAGTTAAGAACCACAAGGCCATACCAGAATGTATGTGCTATGGACTCTAGATCGGTTAAAGTTGAAGGGATGATTGAGAACCAGTTAGTTAGATTGGCTAAGTACCCGAATATCCAAATCACCATGGACATCCTTGTTATTGATGTTCTGGACAAGTGGGGGATGTTGCTTTCTAGGAAATGGGGTGCCACTTTGGGAGGATCAATCCAGATGGATTGGACCTATGCCACCATACCAGCATCAAAGTTTTCACTTCTTAAGTTGTATTCTGAAAAGGAAAAAAGACACCATGTTGAAAACCCTCAAATGCCATTGAATGAGTATGCTTACAACACTGATGAAAATGGTTCCTATCAAATAAACGTCACCTTCTTGGAACCCATCCAAGAAGAGATGAAGACCGAAAAACTTAGTGAATTGTGGAGAATGAATTTCGATGGCACTTACTCTAGGATGAGAAAGGGGGCTAGTGTTGTCATTATTTCACTAGAGGGTAACGTTTTCAACTTTTCTTTCATATTGGAATTCGAAGCAACTAACAATGTGGCAGAGTATGAGGCACTTCTACTGGGCATTGAGATTTCCAAGGACATGGGGATCAAGATGCTTCATATTAAAGGGGGCTCTGATTTGATTGTCCAACAAGTTAAGGGTTAGTTTGCATGTAAGTGTCAGAGGCTTAAAAAATATAGAAATTCAATCTAGGATATAATGGAATTCTTTGATGCCCTTAGCATAGAAGTAGTCCCTAGAGATCAGAATAGTGCCTCCGATAAGCTTGCAGTTTCAGTGTCAACTCTTCAACCATTGAATGAGATGTTAGAGGGGGATTGTCCTTTATAGATTAACTTTAGACCTTCTGTTCCTGATAATATTAAACATTGGCAGGTTTTCCAAGATGATGCACACATATTGAAATTTATTAATCATATTGATGAATTTTCCAATTATAAAGCCAATGAACGTGAGGAAGGTAAAGAATATCAGGATGAGGGTAACTGCTTCAATCCTATGACATGTGGCTTTGTTGCCTTAGAAAACATCTTTGACATACAAGACAGAAGAAAGAGCAATGTTGAGTAGATGAAGCTGGGGGATTACATTGAAATCAACATTGGGACAGAAACAAAACCGAAAATCATAAAAATTGGAAAAGGTACTTCCAAAAAAGAAAGGAACAGCCTCATAAATCTAGTCAAAGAGTATAGGGATGTATTTGCCTTTACTTATGATGAACTCAAATCCTATAGGGAATATGTATTTCAACATACTATTCCCTTGAAGCCATAATGTCAAAAAGGCAAGCCTTTCAGACAAAAACTTAGGCAAATAAATCCTAAGTTAGCACCAATCATTAAAAAGGAGTTAGAAAAAATGCTAGCAGCAGGAATAATGGCTCCTACAAGACATTCAATGTGCTGCTCTAACTTGGTCGTAGTTAGAAAAAAGAACGGGAGTATAAGGATATGCATAGATTTTAAAAATCTAAACATAGCATGTCAGAAGGACAATCACCCCCTCCCCAACATGGAGACCCTCCTCCAACGGGTCACTGGATCGAGCATGATGTCGATGCTGGATGGTTTTTCTGGCTATAATCAGGTAGTCATTCAAGAGGAGGATAGGCATAAAACCGCTTTCACAACTCCTTGGGGCACCTTTGAATATCTGAGAATTCCCTTTGGCCTTTTAAATGCAGGAGCTACTTTCCAAAGGGTAATGGATTATGCTTTCAAGGAGTTGATTGGAAAAATCATTGAGATATATCAAGATTATCTTACTGGTTTTTCAAAGGATAGATCCAACCATGTTGGTCATCTCAGGCAGATTTTCAAGCGATGTAGAAAGTATGGAATTTCCTTGAATCCGGCAAAGTCAGTCTTAGGTATTGAAGAAGGAAAGATTTTAGGTCACATTATCAACAAATACGGGGTCAAAATTGACCTTGAGAGGATAGAAGCTATACAAAATATTCCCCTTCCCAGAAATGTTAAAGGTCTCCAATCATTTAATGGCCACATTAACTTCATCAGGAGATTCATTCCTAATCTAGCAGAATTCATGAAACCTATGTAGGATCTCCTAAAGAAAAATGTTAAATTCATGTGGACAGATGAAGGAAGGAATGCTTTTAACACTATTAAAGATGCCATCACTAGGTACCCTATCTTAGTCATCCCGGATTACGCAAAGGATTTCATGATCTTTTCCTTTGCTTCTGAAGACACTATTGCAGGTGTGTTGCTCCAAAAGAACTTCGAAGGGTTCAAGCAACCTATAGCATTCATGAGTAGAGCCTTGCAGAATTTTGAGCTAAAGTATACCATCATGGAGAAGCAGGATTATGCCTTGATTAAATATTTAAAACATTTCAGGACTTATATTGGGTATTCCAAGGTTATCGGATATGTTCCCCACACTGCGGTTAAGGATATCCTTTCTCAAAAGGATTGTTTAGGAATAAGGGGTACATGGGTGTCCAAGATCCAGGAATATGACCTTGAGATCAAGCCCACTAAATTGATCAAGGGACAAGGCCTTGGAAGAATGCTTACTCATAAGAACAAAGAAGCCATTGAGATGATTGTAGAAAATGACATCCCTCAGCCTGCCATGACTCCTGCCCTTCAAAACCTTGACAACCATTGGTATCCAGACATTGTTTTCTTCCTTCTCCATCTCACCTACCCTGATCACGTCAAAGGACACAAGAGTAGGGATTTAAGAATTAATACTACTAGGTATTGCCTTACCCAAGAGGGTCTATGTTGGAGGAACCTAGATGGTATCATACTTAGGTGCATCAACGAATAAGATTCTAAAAATATATTAGCAGAGTTTCACTCAGGATTTTTTGGAGGCCATTATGCAGCAAATACAACTGCCCACAAAATTTTGAGAGATGGACATTACTGGCCAACCATTTTTGCGGATGCTCACAAGCATGTCAAGTGTTTCCAAGAGTGTCATCTTTTCAGTGGGAAACAAAAGTTGGCAGCTCTTCCCCTTACTCTGGTTATCGTCCTTGCCCCTTTTTAGCAGTGGGGGCTTGATTTTATTGGAAAATTCAAGGACAACTCTAGCAATGATTTTTGCTGGATTCTCACAACAACTGATTACTTCACCAATTGGGTAGAGGCCATACCCACTAAAACCGCCACTAAGAAGGTTGTTATTGACTTCATCGAGGAAAGAATCATCACCATATTCGGAACTCCCCTTAAAATAACAACCGATAATGCCAAAGATTTTAGTTTAGGAGTAGTAAATGACATATGCTTTAAATATGGAATTATCTTATCCCATTCATCATATTACTATCCTCAGGGAAATGGACTTGCTGAGTCTACTAATAAAAAATTGATGACTATCCTCAAGAAGACTGTGGGGGATAATAAGAGATCATGGGATAGCAAGATTAAGTATGTTGTGTGGGTAGATAGGATCACTAAAAATAACTCAACTAGAAAGTCACCTTTTGAGCTGGTGTATGGCCTCACAGCCACCCTTCCAGTCAGCATGCAGATCCCTATATTCAGGATGTTAAGTGAGTATGGCACGGAGCAGTAAAAAATGGAGCAGAGAATCAATCAGATTATAGAGTTGGATGAGTCTAAAAGGGTCACCCTTGATCAGTCACTCAAACATCAAGAAAGCATGAAGGGCACCTTTAATAAGTCAACTAGGCCGAGATCTTTCCAAATAGGAGATATTGCTCTCTTATGGGATAAGAGAAAGGAGAAGCCTGGGAAGCATGGAAAATTTGATAGCCTTTGGAAAGGCCTATTTATCATCCGTGACACGGTTGGCACCAATTCTTTTTTCCTTAACACCATGGATGGATAAATATCAAAACTGCCCATGAATGGCCAACACTTGAAGCCCTTTTATCGAAACAACCTCCAAGATGACCAAGGGGTCATCCCATGGCTTTTCTAAACCCATCCTTTTTGTATTTTTGTGTACTTTATTTTTGTATCATATCCATGTAGAATGTTGTATCAAAGTTTCTTATTTTTATATTATCATTTGTATTATATTCCACTTATATATGCTAAAAAAGAAAAAAGATTTTATTTCATTCACTTTGATTTAAAAAAAACAAAAAATATTTTCTGGTACTTCATCATGGCATTATTTTTATATCATATACATTGGACTAAGGCACTTATGTTTACACACAAGTACCAAATATTCTTGGATTCTCGGGCACTCTCTTTAATCCATAAATCAAGAAAGTACCCATAACACAGTTGGAGCTAGATGTTACCAACTATTTTGTACAATAGTTGAACTTCTATTGAGACGCCATGTATCGAGCATGATGAATGCTCATCTCTAGAGTTCAGAAGTTCAGTTTGTTCTAGAGTTGGCCATTTTTTGGCTAAACTTTTTATTTTTGTAAGATACATGTTCATACCCCCTTGGGGAAAATGTAAAAAATGTCCTAGCATTTAAATTTTTATAAAAGGCTCAGCTTCCTAGACTTGAGCATCAAGCCGACTAGCCCAGAGTTTTTTTTCCCTTGGTTATTATTGGCGATTGAATAAATGACCAATAATTTCTGAGTTTTTCACTCGCTCCTCCAAAGCTAGGGTAGTTGTCTTGGTGTTTCGGCCTTGGGAGGTTATTAGAGCCTTCATGTTAGTATGTTTTATCATTCTAGGCATTCCAATTGAGTTGTATGAACATGTACTAGGTCCCCTTGGAGTTTCATTGGATTCCGAGAAAAATATTTGTTTCCCCGTTTTTTAAGCCATTTTTAATGGTTTAAATGGAAATTTTCAAAATGTAATAAATATGTCATTCGGAGTCCATTTTCGGCATGGTTGGGCTCATTTTCAAGCCTGGAGCATATTCATTACCCCAGGGGCCACATTCACCATCACTCGGTCAGCAGAAGCATCTTGAAACTCATCATTCAGCCAACAAAGAGTCAAAGTAGCATTTTAATGCAAAAAATGAACATTTTGGCACTTGGTCAAATTATTTAGAAAGTCAAAACCAAAGTCAAAATTGATTTTTTAATGGGTGAACGTGACTTGGCATGTGGGCCATGTGAGTTACGGCCCTCTTAAAATTACATGGCATCCAAACTTTGGATAGTGAATGGTCATGATTTACATCAAGGAGAAGTTCATGTGAAGATATGGTCTCATACTAAGTGCTAGTGAATGTGACGAGTGGTATCAAGTGTGATCCCCTCCACATTATAAACTTACACCATGGAATAATGTATCCACTACTAAGGCAGTGATTTACTTCAAGGCGAAAGGATGACGTGAGGGTAAGTGGATCTCACGCTAGCATGGGGTATGTGGTAGTGGGAGTGGGATTTGTGGGGGACCCATCCACTAAGAATTATAATAAGTTATAAACCATGATCATCACACCATAGGAATTGTTTGAAGCTTGTTTTATTTCATAAGAAATGACGTGGTGTGTCAAAGCGAATGGAGTATTATGTCAACCAAAGGCTTGGAGCTCATGCTGGTGTGTTTGGTGATTGTTGTCCTTGATTTATGGCCACCATACGGCTCTTTTTTTTTTAATAGCGAGTTAACCTTACTTCAGCCCAGTCTTTGTCTCCTTCAAAACCTCACGCAGATCTCAAAGGACTCACATGTATACACTTGGAAAGTTCTTATTTTATAGGTGATGCTTCCAAGTAGTTGATAGGGAAGGTCAGATCTGTTTATTGCTATTTGTTCTTTTCAATGCTGAGTCTAATTTAGGGTTGTAGGTTGCTGGTTTTTTGTATAAAGAGAGGTTCTTTGCACTCTCTTCTTCATGGGATTTTTGGCATAGAAGCTCTGGAAAATTTTCGTTGTAACATTTTGCTTAAGATTTAATAAAGTTGATGAAATTGAAGGTCAATACAGAAGCTTTTTGTTGGTCATGATTCACCTTGTTAGGTGATACCTTTCTTTGCACCCTTCTCTCTTGATTCTTAAGCATTTGATTGTATAATTGTTGAAGGCTAACAATCTAGCACTATATTTTATAATCCATGCTTTTCTCTGGAAGTTGTGTTTATTTTAGGTATTTTCCGATATACAGGGGCTCTTTTATGGTTGACATTCATTCTGCAGGTTCCACAAGAAGTCATTCTCTTTCAGGAAGATCGAGAAGCACAATTTATTTGCCTCATCCATCACATAAAAGAAATCTTTCCGGACACTTTTTCCAGGTTTAATCTAAGTTTCTCTTCTCTCCAATATTTCCATGTATCTCATGTTTGTTTTGACCTGAGAAAGTAGCTTGGGATTTGATCCCAAGTGCCACATAATTTTGTGGCTACTTCTATTTTCCCACTAGCATCCTTGCGTACATCCAGCTAGTTTGGACGGTTTTGGGACTAGTGCTTCTAGTGGTCACCTTGTTTAGAGGTTGATCCCACCTTTTGTTTATTATTGAGTGATTGCTCTCCCTCTTCTAGGTTGGATTTGGCCTCCTTCCATCTTGTTGTGTGCTTTTCTTCTTATTTTTCTTTGCTGCCCTCTTTTTGCATTTTTATGACAACCACTCATTAGAGGAAATTTCAACTCAAAATGGGCCTTTTAACTTTTATTCAAATTCCATGTCATCATGTGTTAGCCAATGAAATTTCTTTAAATTTGAAACACCGTATAGGTCTTAAACACTTTTTTAATATAAATTTGGGGATAGGTATCATAAAAAAAACTACTTTTTTTGTTTGTATTTTTTACATATCTCCCTGTGTTTTTACTCAAATTTCGATCAGGAGAGCTCGTTGGATGCGGAATTAAATTCCGCATCCAACGAGTACCCACTCAGCATACTTTTGACGAACCCCGCTACCCCAAAAACAAGAAATACCTGAAAAAATGGAATGATGACCGCTACCCCAAAAACAAGAAATACCTGAAAAAATGGAATGATGACCGCTACCCCAAAAACAAGAAATACCTGAAAAAATGGAATGATGATGTCATCATTCCATTTTTTCAGGTATTTCTTGTTTTTGGGGTAGCGGGGTCCGTCAAAAGTATGCCGAGTGGGTACTTGTTGGATGCAGAATTTAATTCCACATCCAATGAGATCTCCTGATCAAAATTTGAGTTAAAACACGGGGAGATATGTCAAAAATACAAACAAAAAGTAGTTTTTTTCTTTTCTTCCTCCAAAATTAATAAATATTATTTTCTATTTTAACTATTATTTTGTTAGTTCATTTTAGGAGGCCCATTTTGAGTTGAAATTTCCTCTAATGTTTCTCTTAGTTCGCTGCCCCATTTTCACCATTTTTTGCAGCTTGTTAATTGTCTAGTTCGCTGTCCTCTTTTTGCATTTTTATGACAGCCATCTTGCTCTTCTTTCACTGCCCCATTTTCACCATTTTTTGCAGCTCATTGATTTTCTAGTTCGCTGCCCTATTCTTCCCTTCTTTTGCTTTCAATTTCCTATTTTTCTTCATCCCTTTTTTCCCTCCTTTCTCCTTTGTTTCAGCCATCTTTTGCCTCCTTTCTTTTGCTCGTTTCCATCTTCTTCTTTTTCCCTTTTTGCAAGTTTGAAGAAAGGGTTTTAAATACAAATTAAATCACTCTCATTTTTACATAAAGTTCAATAATAATGTTTCATGTTAAGTTTCATGCTTTATTTCAAAAGTCCTTTCAAAGGTTGAATTCCTAAAGGCAAATTGTAAATCTTACTAAAGTTTATCTTTTGTTTGAGTGGGGTTTTTAAGCCCCCACTCTCAGCCTCCCCCATTTGGGGAGGTTTGTGGTGTTCTTACCTTCTTATGTGCTTAGATTAGATGTGCTTTTGCTTATAATACTTACACTATTTCTCTTAGAATAATAATTGTTAGATTAGCCCATTTTGATTCATTAACTAAGTTGATTTCTTCATCTCTTAATTTTGTATATTTCAATAAGCAAATAAACTGTTTAAAGTAGAAATATTTTGAATCTCACCATAAGGTGGATCAAGAGTGCTCTCTGTCTGAGAGTTTATTTAACCCTCTTCACTTTACTTCCATGCATCGTATTTTTTTTCTCGTTTAAATTAATCAATAAGTAAGACTCTTGAACTTGCAGTAACACAAGTCAAGAACACTCTCTATTAGAGAGCATCATTAGTTTTGCACATCCTTGCATTAGGAATTTAGATTAGATAAGACTCTTGAACCTTTTTCATAAGAAAATGTCAAGAGCGCTCTCTATCGGAGAGTTTAATTAATTGACTCAATAAAATATTTCAACTCACATTTCCTCTAATTAATTTACTTCGTTGATATCCTTCACCTAGTATGCTCTGCCGAATTTCGAGTTGGGCTTGTACTCAGAACCGTGAACAAACTTGCTAAGACCACAATAACAACATAAATTAAAACTTTTACCCCATAACCAATGCACTGGCGTTGTCTCAAAAAATACTCAGGTAGTGGGAAAATTCCAAGTGTGGGCGCCGAGGAACCCAATCTAGACACTCGCTGGTTAAGTTATTGAACACCTAGCTTGTGATTCCAAACAGGTCTATCATGTCTTCAAACGAAGCCACTGAAAGTATTTCCGGTTAGGTTTCCCAGACAGCTTAAGCAAGATCACCATTAAAATCCTTAAAACTTACCAAGAGCACTCGCATAATCTAACACTCATTGGTTTAAATTCTAGACTTGTATTTATTTCTCTGGCGCATTTCAGTTTCATTGACTCCATAAGGCACTATTCCTTGCTTTAATTTGCACAAATTATGTGATTTGATCAATTGTCTATGGTTTGTTATAATTTCTATTACTGAATGCTTAATTGAAGTCTAGAATTTAAATTTATCTTTTAATCTCTTGTTGCAACATGGATTGATTTTTGATCTTGTGTTACATTCATAATAAGTAAAACACCTTCAAATTATAATAACTCCTAAAAAACACCCATCCTCATCCACAACCTTCAAAAAACACTTTAACAACTTAAGAGTCGTAGAAAACTCTTTTGTAGGGACTACCCCCCTTGGCTTCGTTAGGAGTTAGCCTAAACGGAGGAGATAGGAGTAGGTGACAGTACCTAGCTCTGTGCTTGCCCCCAAGGTCACACCTCTCCCACTTCCCTAAGTGAGGAGACATCTTTCAATTGATTTCTGCTACTAGTGTGCAATCGGCGGACAACACTGTCCATGTTTAAGGGAGGATTTTCCCACTAGGTTTTTGCCTCTTTCCTTGGTTAAATAGACATGCAATATGTAAAGGGTGACTAAGCCTTGTTGCTAGGCCCTATATTTTTCTGATATTCACTCATAAAGTCAGGCTTAAGGGGGGGTTTTAGAATAATCAACCCATAGTTAGCTACCTTAGACATTAATTAATTCATTTTTATCTTTTTTACCTAGTTTCCTATATTCCACTCTATGCAAGTTGTCTTCCACATGTCCTAGAAGTCAAACTTGCTAAAACTGAGTCATGGAGCACTTGGGAAACCTCCTAGAAACCATAGTTAGCATGTCTACTTTATTCCAGATCCTCCCTAGTGCATATCTGCTTTTTCTGCTAAGTTTCCTACTTTATTGAGATTTATGGCAAAAAGGAAAGTAAGACTAGGTGTAGTTGACTTTTTTTTTCACCTCATCATCCTCCATCCTTTTCTCCTAATAAAAGCATGTTTGAGTTTTCTTTCCATCCCTTATTAGCCTTCCTACTTGACTTTTCCAATTCGTAAGGCTCTAAGTGGATTTGGAAACTGCTTTATGCACCTATGGGGGATTTGACTAGATTTAGTAAGCCTACTTTTTGACTATTTCGAATGGAATCCTTATTCATTAGAATCTCTGATGTAATTATATATTGTAGCAACCTATTACTTCACAAGGTTGGATATTGTACACTTATTCAATACAGATTAGTGTTATGCTCCAATTTCAGTCTCCTTTGTTTGTAATTTTGCATGTTTGATTATCAATTTTGTGAGTGCAATTGTTCTATCACTTGGGATCAATTTCCACACATATGTGTCATAGCATCTTCATCATTGTTGTCATAGAGCTAGGAAATCTAGTCCATGTTTCTCACTAGCTCCAAAATGACTCTTCCTCTCCCATGTATGTTACATTTACTTCCAAATTAGACCTATGATGCATATGGACAATTGTAGTAGCCTTCTAACTCATACAAGAACCTTTAGTCTTCCCATGAATTCAAAATTGCAATAGGAGGATGCAATGTGGCACAAAATTTCTAGATTGTGTGGGCCCCATATTGTCCATGTGTTTCCATGATCAATTGGCACTTTGATTTTCCCTTGTATTTATTTATTTATCTCCTTTATTAAATATTTATTCCATTCTAATTTTCAAAAATAATTTATTTTCCCCTTTATTCCAAATCCCAAAGCTTCCACCCCCAACCTAGGAAAGTAGTAATTTTCCTCCTTGGCAATTATTTGACCCTTACAATCAATTTGAAAAAATCTCATGAATATGGAAAATGTGATTAGGAAATTGTGAACCAATAAAAAATTTGGGACATGACAATACCCATACTATTCTTATAAATTTTGGATGGTTGTACATTAATTGCGAAGCCCTTTTGGCCTACACCCTAAGGGGGCTTTCATCACAATTTCCTAGTCATTTTCCCCTTTCTATCATTAGCCCAAAACGAATTTGAAGAGGTATAAAGTCAGATAAAAAGTGTCCACAAAACAAATTTTTATGTTTTAAGACTCACGCTATCATTTTCTTTGAAATTCAAGACCATTTGGTGAAAGTTGGAACCTTCTAGAGTCATAACTAGTTAAGCCTGAATTTGCCCAATTTGATGCATTTCTCCAAAATTTCCAAAAGGGGACATTAAAATGGTATTAGAGAATGGTATTGAAAAACTATTGAAGTTACGTATGATAAGTATGAACTTAATAAACTCATCAAGTCATATTTTGATGATATGACCAAGCAGCTTATGCAAGGGTTTGAATTGATGGCTAGCCAACTTAGGGGTAAGATGGCGACAAGAGGTAGTAGTAGTTTCCATCATGGGGAGACACACAAGAAAATTATTTTTGAATACTTTGATTTTTGGTTTCATGTATTTATAAAAATTAATTCATATTTGAACTGATTAAAGAACATTCAACAATCCACAAGTATGGAGGATACCAAGGAGTCACCAAGTTCTGTGGGTGGTAAAGTAGAAAAAGTATTACATCAAGAATATCAAAAGTCACTCCCAATTTACTTTAAAAAATATGAGGAAAAACACATGAGAATGAATAAGAGTCTTTTTAAAATATATAATATCATTCCAAGACACATTCTATTGTGGACATGAACCAAAGGGCATCTACTGATGGATGCTTGAACTATGAAGGAGTACCTATTGATGAGTGCTCACAACTTGATGTTGATGACATACAGATTAGATTGGAAAATGTTGTTGTAATAAAAAAAATTTATAAGACTGAATATGAATACCTTGTGACAAATAATTAAGAACCAAGATCATCTTCCCCATCACCACTTGAGCTTCAAGAAGTTGATAAAATCAAGCAGAAAGAATAAGAGGAGGTTCGGTCTCATGAATCATCCTTCATTGAAGGGTATTAGAATATTATTGAAAGGGATATCCATGAGGCCCTTAGAATACTCCATCAAACTCAAGAATTGGTATCAAATTATTGTTGTAAATTTTCTTCATTGGAGGAGCCATCCCTCCTTGAAGACATGGAGAAGATTCAAAGAGAAATGTGCAACATCAAAGGTAATTTCATGTCTTTTATTTTTAGTAGAAAAAATGTGATTGAGATTAGTGGATGGTTACATCAATCCTACTTGAATAATAATGAATATATTCATAATCTCAAAATTCAAAATGAGCAAATTCTTGAGAGGTTGCAAGATACTTGTTCTTCCTCCTATGTTTCAGATTTCCATATGGTAGATTTCTTGGAGTATTCTCATGACATGCTGGATCATGAGAAACATAAATAATTGCAGGTTCTTTATGTGTTTGAAGATGATATTGATGAGATCCAATAACTTGTTGTGGTGGAAAAGGAACTTGAGTTTCCTCTTGAAAATGGTTACACACTTTTTTGAAGAAATGCGTGATTCCACCACCTTGGAACAAACCCATGAGGAAAATTTTGCATTTTTAAGGGAGGTTCACAATCCTACCCCTATGGATCCTTCACATGATGAAAATTTTGTAGTTTCTGATCATTTTCGTGAGTTGGTTCTTTATCCTACATCTTACACTTCCAAATTTTGCAGCATTCGTACTAATGAAGTACGCGTGAAAGGTTTCTTTTTTATGGTGCCACGTGAAGAGTATGGAATTTATATCTTTCCTTTTGATGATGACATGATTATATAAACATAATATTTACATTTCAAGCAGCATCCCTTGTTACATTATGATGATACACATCTACATAGATGCACCTATGGCATTCACTTGAGTCACTTGGAGACTCATGATTTTCGTTGCTCCTTGCGTAGTCCATTTGATGTTGTAGGAAATTCATCCCACACTTGGGTGATTAGATATATGATTAAAGAACATTATTGTTGGCAGAAAAATCCTTTGTTATTTCATGCTGATATACATATTCATGGGTGTATTAATGAGACTTCTTGGAGCCACTTGAAGTATTCATGCTTTCTTTTCTCCTTATTTGGTTTAGATTTTGGTGGAGGCTCTTCATCCACTTATTGGATGAAAGAACACATGGTTGATTATCTTGATGCACATTATATTATTTTGGAGCAACATTATGGGACATGGGATCCTCATCTATGTCATTGGGGAAGATATAATATAATACTTGATGCTTGTGTGTATGGGATGCATGCTGATCTACTTACTTGGATGTACAATCGCTTTCATGATTTTTTGATGAGGTACCTTATTGATGTAAATTTTTATGATGTTGTTATATTATTTCATGTTCTATATTTTGTACTCATTATGTTTGGAAGGGTGCAATACAAGAAATGGGATCCTGGTATTTCTTGGTTTCATCTCAGTTGGAGTAACATTTCGATTGTTGGTTGGAGAAAGAAAACCAACCTTCAGTTGTTTGAGTTCATCTTTGCAGAGCAGTGTTCCAGTTTCCTATGTGGGATACCTTTTGAGATATGGATTCAATTATAATATGCTTGGGTTTCATGGAATTTCATCATATAAATTTCACACCATGCATATATCAAGATCATATGGGACCCATGGATCATTCTTGGTCTCATTGGTTTCAATTTTGGGGGCACCAAGCAGCATTGGAGATTTAGTCACCACTTGAGAATATGATTATACTCAAAGTAGTGAAGAAAAAATAATGGTGGTTCCTCTCTGAAATTTTCTTGGAATATTAAGAAACTCATAGTTTGGTAACTCAGTACCAACTTCAAAGAGTTATACAAAATAAAAAAAGGGGTGGAAGTTTAGAAAAGGTTTCCAAAATATGGAGCTAAAGATTATTTGGGAAAATTTTGTTTTTATGGATTTGATTAAATAATTTTTGTGTAAGTGGTGATGTTACAAGATATATCAATATGCACAATACACATATCTTTACTTTTGGGAACAAAAAATTGCAGTACATGAGTGCCACTACTCAAATTGCAGCTAAAGAAAATTAATGAGCATAACCACAAGAGAGCACTTGGTGCAAAGGAAGGATTACCAAATGAGGATGCCAATTGGGAATATGAACAAATTTTTCAGCATCCAAACTTGGAATCACTTGAGGAAAATAAATATTGAGTGGGGAGGTTTGGCATGTCCCCAATTAAATAATTTTCAAATAAGACTACTTGCAAATCATGTTTCACCAACCTACCAATTCTCTAGGTTGAGATGGAGACATAAATTTTGTAATAAGCGGATATGGTACCAAAAAGGACTTTTTTTTATCATAATAACATTTAAATGGGTCACATAAATTATGAATTACAATAAAATAAGGTGGCATGGATTCATGGAGAAACTTGGAAGGTTGTGGATCCTTTGCGTGAGTAGATATCCCGTGCACTTGGCATGATCTTCTTCCAAATTTGAACACATGGGTAATGTAAAGTTATTGGATGGTGATGTGGTTTCAAATATAATATAATTATCCAAGGAATTGGAAATTTAAAAAAATATTAAATTCCATGGAATATGAAGAGACTAGAAGACAATGTGTGCTACTTGGAAGGAGATTCCATGCACTCTATGACAACAAATGATGGAAGATTCTATGACAAGTATGAAAAATTCATACATGATTGATGAAATATGACAAAATATAACATTACATGGCTAAAAATATCCACCAATAGATCTAATTTTGGAGTTAGAGGCCTCCATTCAAGTTGGGGAAATAATTGTAGCATGAAGAGGAAGACAAGTGTCATATGAGTTACTAATCCACTAAGATGACTTGGAGGAATACCATGGAGGGTAATTCAACCTTATAATGCCTAATGAAGTTGATATAAATATGGAACAAGAAATTATAATAGATTTTGATCATTTTTTAATTGGCCTTTATAATTTTGGAGATATTTTTCTTGTCCGTTGCACAGTGAGTGTTTACTCTCCCTGGTTGTGAACCAATTTTGAGGGAGTTGGATTCCTTTCGAAGTTGGTTGATGGATATTCCATTGAGAAATATAATTGGATATTAATTAATGAGTTTTATTTTCATTTTAAATTTCCATATATTCAAATTCTTATCTATCTCCCTATTCTTTCATTCCTTCTTCTCCATTCCCCCGCACTCTCATGTTGATGGCGCACTTGTTGGAGTGGTTCTTGCACTTTGATGAGGATATTTGATTTCCAAGATTGGGTATATTATGTATGGATATTTAATATCATATACATATTATATTTAATCTGAAATATCATAAATACATGTATGAAAGGCTTGAATTCCCAATGCTCTTGAATAACTAGTTTTCATGGGTTTGGCTTCAATCTTGAAGTGGTTTTATATCATATTTGTATGAGGATTTTTATATTATTTTTATGAGTTTGGGGAAGCCATATATTATTTAAGACTCTTTAATTTCATTCCCATATGCTATTCAATTCTAAATCCAAGAAACTCTCTATGTGAAATACTTGCATTCTCATGCCATTGCATCATTAGTTTTCATGGATTTTGGCTTCAATCTTGAAGTAATTTTATACGATATTTGTATGAGGGATATTATATGAGTTGGATGATGTTGTGAAATAAATTTATTATGTATTAATTTTTAATTTCATGTCCCTATTATCTATGGTTCAAAAACCAATAAATCCATATGTGAAACTTTTGCATTCCCATGCCATTGAATCACTGGTTTCCATGACTTTGGCTTTAACCTTGAAGGAGTCTTGTAACGGATTTGTATGAGGGATATTCTATGAGTTTAGTGATGTTGTGAAAGACATATATGATGGGTTATGCTACTCATTAATTTCATGTCCCTATTCTTTGTGGGTCTAAATCCAAGAAATCCATATGTGAAACTCTTCCAATTACATGCTACTAGTTCACTAGTTTTCATGTATTAGTTTTCATGTATTAGACTCCCATACTGAATGAGTTGTATACAAGACTTGTATAAATGTATTTATATGGTTTATAATACCATTGGGGAAGAAATTTGTATTCAATATATGTTCCCCATATGTCACATTCTGATATGAACCTTTAACTATACGTTTCATATGTCAAAATCGAGCTAGTTATGCAATTTCCCCATAAGGAATTTCACTGAAAGTTATCAAACAAATGTGGAACTCTATAATAATATTGAATGAATAATAACCATGTGTAATGAAATTAAATGAGGTATTATATCATTCACTGTGATCTTATTATAAATTTTGGAGGGTTGTACATGATTTGGGAAGCCCTTTTGGCCTACAACCTAGGGGGGATTTCATCACAATTTCCTAGTCATTTTTCCCTTTCTGCCATTAGCCCAAAATAAGTTGCAGAGATATAAAATCAGATAAAAAGTGTCCATAAACCAAATTGGTATGTTTTAAGACTCACCCTACCATTTCCTTTGAAATTTGGGACCATTTGGTGAAATTTGGAACCCTCTAGAGCCATAACTAGTTAAGCCCAAATTTTCCCATTTTGTGCATTTTTCAAAAATTTCCAAAAAGGGACATTACACCTACCTAGGAAGATTCAAAATAATATTTATAAATTACTTTTGTGGGTACTATTTCCCCGAATTACAATGGAGTTCTTACCTCATGACTTTTACATGACCAATTACATTCTGAATGGAGGAATAATAATATAAATACAATATCTTCTGAAGTTAACCTAGTTCGAGACCCAACTCTAGATATTCAGATCTCATCAAAGACATGCACTAAGAAACCACAAGAGAAAAAATATATGATACCATTGATCTGGATTTGTGTGAGAACAATGTGAAAAAGCATATATATATTCACATACATAGATATATGGCAATAAACACAGTGATACAGTAAAATTAGATGCTATTATATGAATGAAACAAAATAAAATCTAAAACAAAAGCAGTTAGAATGGTGGTAGTTGTATATCTGAGAAGAGATGTGGTGGCTACGCTCACTCGTGACAAGATCAATACAAAAAGAGGTCAAAGTACATTTTATCATAAAGCCTTGGAGAGGCAGAAAACCCTAAACCTAACCCTAGGAGATGAATCGTCATAAAGTTTACACCCCCAAGGTGGTTAGTTGAACAATCAACTTCTCGGGGTCATAACGTTTGCATACAATCTCCATTTGGGGTGCTCGATATCCCATTGGAAAGGTCTATCTGATATTTACAAAATTCGACTAAAAACAAATGCATGCCATTGGCAGCCATATGGCCCTCTAAATTTCCAAAAAAAGTCGTTTAGGACCTCAAAACGGCCCCAGAATTTTGGGACCCAAAAAATTGTAGAAAATTTCAAGAAAATTGCCAAAATGAAAAATGGTTTTGAGCCATTGGAATAGGTGGGTGGACACCTATACCCATATGGATCAGGTCGAATGTCATATCCACAATTGGTGCAATTGATGGCTATCAAAAGGTGGTTGAATAAATCTGGTTAAGGAGACTTTAGCAGCTATCATAGTGTATTGGATGTTTTTGGCTCCCATTCTTAAAGGATTGATGGAAAAATTATTAGGATTTGTGCAAATTTTATATGGTGTGGTCAAGAATTTCAATAGGTAGTTCACTAATTTAGTTGGAGAGATATTTCCCAACCCAAAGAAGAGGGTGGTAGGGGCCTTATAGTCTTAAATAACTTTGAAATTGCCTTGGATAGTAAATTTTTTTGAAACTTCATCACTAAACATAACCTTTGGTATAGTACGATTAGATATAAATACTTGTATCTAGATTTTGTCATTACTTGGATATGTCGAGAGGATAAATATTAGAAGAATGGGTCGATTCATTGGAAGGATTTGGTAGTTGTTTATCCTTAGGTTGGTTGATACTTGGGAGGGAAAGTGGGAAATGGAGAGATGGTGAGACTTGGTGTTGATCCTATCATGGGTTGTGATATGGAAATTATATTATCATGGGAATTGCTCAATTATTTTTTGGATTAGAGCTTGAGGTCATTGAAATATTGTAGTGATCCGATTAATACCACTATTTCTCTGCAATCTTGGATAATGACTAAATTCCTCAGTTTAGGTGGTGGTTGGAAACGTGATTGGAAGGATTTGGTTCAGGAATTAAAATGGGTTCACATTAGGATTAAGGAGGGGATTGATAGTGTGTTCTATATAAAGAAAAAGGAGGAGAATGAGTATGTAACACCCCTCGTTTGAAACACCTATTCTATTTCCTGCAAGGCTAAACATCTTATATTTTTTCAATTATCCATTACAGCAAATTTGGGGTTTAAACTGGGTCTCATAAGTAAACGATCCATCTCGTAAGAAAATGAGCAGTAATTCAAGAACCAATAGAATTTCAAGAAAAGAGTCAACTATAATGGTTTACTTGGCATATTTGACATTAGAAAAACTACTTTTTTAATTCATATTAATTTATGCATCCAATGAGTACCCACATTGCATACTTTTGATGGACCCCACCCCATGAAAAATGAGAAATACATAATAAAAAAATTACTTTGGAAGTAACACATTTTTAATGTATTTCTCATTTTTCATGCAGAAGATTCCATCAAAAGTATGGTGAGTGGGTAATTGTTGAATTCAAAATTAAAATTCAGCATCCAATGAGTGGTCTCGCTTGAAATTTGAGCAAAAATACATAGAGATATGTTGAAAATACGAAGAAAAAATGTAGTTTTTTTCTCTTTTCCTCTAAAAAATTCATAAATATTATTTTAATATGTTAACAATTATTTTATTATTTTATTTAGGAGTCCCATTTTAGGCCTCAATTTTTCTCTAATGGTTATCAAAATCATGCATTAGCTATGCTGAATCAGTACGTTGAAGTGATCGGGGACTCATATATTCAGTAGAGACAGTAAGGGTGTTAAAAAATTTCCCTAGGGGAGGAAACCATGTTATGAACCCATTAAACTCCTAAGTCCCTAAAGTTCCCTTACTACATGACTTAAACCAAAGTTTCTCTTTTTATTAACTTTAACTTAGTTTATTCCTTGAGGGGGGAATTAAGTGTGATTAAGGGAGTGATTCGTTTTAATTAAAAAATAACATAAGAGTGTAACGTGGCTCATGTGAGAGACCACATGAAGAATAAATGTCATGCAAAAAAAAATGGAGATGGTTGACCCAAGCCCAATGTGGGAATTTTGGAGAAAAACAAGGAAGGATTTTTTGGCTTGAGGGAGAAAAATATGAAATGGAATGCCGAGTGAAAGAAACCAATTCTGGAACTCCTAGTTCTGAAACTATGACCATTTGTGTCTCTGATCATCTCTGTAATTATGGAAAATAGTGTAGGCAGCTGACTTGGTGAAGTTTTGAGCATTGTTAACAAAAATGTATCTCATTGTTGTGTTGGTAGAATGAAACCGAGGAAGTGATATGCACTATTTGGAAAGAATTCCAGTGTTGAACCAATTCCTTGCTACCAAAGTGTGAAGTTTAGAAATTATGGGGACTAGTGTGATGTCTACCTAGTGAATGTATGAGTCTCATCTCAGGGCTGACAATTTGTTGAGATACTATTGGAAAAATTTGTTTAAGGTTCGGTGGAACGTGCTTCACACAGAGGCAATTATCTAATTCAAACTTTTTACAAATAAATTTCTAATTCCTTGTTTAATTTTTTGAGTTTGGATACAAGGAATGAATTCATGATTTACTTGGTTGAATTCATGTGTATGGAGAAAGTACAAGTTTAAATCTACAATAATTCTTGGAAATCCCATGAATGTCAATTATTTACTTAAGTCGAAGTCTAGAAAATGTTTTCTTGTAAAATTGGCTAATTTATGGGTTCACAATTGCAATGCTTATTCAAATTATGTCGAAGAGTACATTGTCTAGAAATTAGATGAATACATAAATAAGCTAGAATTTCATTCTTTTTTATTATTTTCTTTAACTTGGATTCTTCTTTGCAAATAATTAATTAAGGTTTGTGAAAATATCTTGAAGAGTTTAACCCTTAATTTCCAAATAATTTATTTACTTCCTAGTAAATGATTATGTCCTATTTTTTCTTAATAAGTAAATTGTAAACAATACCATGTGCTAAGGAATGTTTTTAGGTCCATTGAATTGAGTGGTATTATTGTTTTTAGAAACAATGGGTTGAATTTTCTTAATCAAGAAATTTAAATGTTTATGTCGAAGTCTAAGTTTAACTTTATTCATTTTTATAAATACTATGGGCCAATAATGAGTGTTTTTTTTAATTCATAAGTATTGGAATCCCAGGGATTGTATGAAAAAAATAAATGGGTTGAATTAGCAAGAAATATGTCATTTACCTTTCATGAATTGGAGAGATTGGAAAAAAATTTCGTAATTAATTTATGGAAACCCCACTTCGCAGTTATTAAGACAATACTTACTGCATTGTTCTTAATGTGCAGTAAGTTTAAAGGAACATGTTGCGATAATGTGTTTCCTTGTCTTAAATGATAAAATACAGTTCTTGAGTATTGTTTCTATATATAAGTTTAGTTGACTTTGTTCCATTATTTTGGATCACACTATGTAATTCACTCCATGCATTGGAAAGAATGGTAAATGTTTTCCTATTTAATTTATGGATACCCACCCCACTTCACAATTCTTAAGACAATACTTACCACACAGTAAGTTTAAAAGTAATAGGCTGAGATAATATTTTCCCTTTTTTTATTAAAATGGAATGATAAATAACTTGAGGAATGTATAAGTAAGAACTATATTTTCCTTGTTCCATTTATTAAAACATATTGCAAAGTCTTTATTGCACAATTCTTGGGAATCAATTTATAAGGACATGTTCAGATAGGTTGCTTTTCAAGACATAAAATAATTTTAGTCTTGTATATCATATATTAGTAGAAAATATGATATGTTATTAATAAGGGTGCATATTTATATGTGTTAACCTAATTAATTTATGTGAATCCTACTATGTATATTCCTTAGGTAGTTCTTATTGCGTAGTTCATAATACATTTCTATTGCACGGTTCCTAATATATTTCTTATTGTGCAGTTCCTAAGTCAGTTTTTAACTTATGTCTATGTATTAAATAATTTTGTAAGAATACTATTGATAATAGGTCTCATAGATTATTCTATGCTTCCGCTAAAATATTTATGTCTATTATGCATTTTTTATTCTTGGCCGTGCATTGTTAAAAGATTACATATACGCATTATGCATAAAACAATTTTAAAAAAAATATTATGATAAATAGTGTGTTTTAATTCTAGTGTAACATTGAATTGTTGAGGGTTGTGGACGGTGAATTGAGAGGCGGGAGGTTTGATGGCAGCTGCAAGTTGCATGGATTCTCAGTTCTTGAGGGAGGGGACAAGAGCCTAATCCTATACCTAAGGTTGGGGGGGTCTTAGGATGAGTGAGCCTACGGATGGTGGGGCAAAGCCCCTTGTTCAGAGCTTAGAAATGGAAATCTATAAAGACAAAGGTAAATGATAAGTAATCGATACTCATCTGGGGAAGGATGGAGAAGGTATGAGTGGATCCAGTAAAGAAACTATGACGAAGGGAGAGAACATAAGAGCATGGAAAGGTTTTCCAAAATTGAAGACTGTACCAAAGCTTCAAATCAAATCAGATTAAATAAGGGAATACATCTCCTACATGAAGGAACGCACTCTCATTGGTAAATTTGTTGGAATTTGGCCCACGGAGAAGACCTTAGTATGGTGGATAAATACCACCTGGAAAGCACAAGGCCACTATGATTTGCAACTAGGAGCCAAAGGTTTCTTCATGGTTATTTTATTTAATGAAGAAGATAGAACCAAAATATTTGAGAGAGGAACTTATTTCTTTAATTTTGTTGGTATGTTCTTAAGGCCGTGGAAAGAAAGATTTAATCTAGACAAAGAAAATCTCACAATAGCCTTGGTCTGGATCAAAATGCGCTCCCTTCTTATGGAGTATTAGATAGAATAAATCCTAACAGACATTAGGAACATCCTAGGGAACTTTACAAAAGTCTCGGAGCAAACCCAACAGAGGCGGTACACATCCAATGCACGGATTTTCATCTATCTTGATATATCACGGGATGTTCTAGATGGAATTAACTTAACATGGGAGGATGAGGATTGGTTCCAAGGAATATAATATGAAAATATATCATTCAAATGTAGGTGATACCATGAGCATGGACACTTGTTCAGAGAATGTCTGTAAAATAAAAAACCAGAAGGAACAAAAGATCAAGAAAATCAAGATTTCGTGGGGTACACCTGAGTCCAGAATAAGAAAAGATCACCCAAGAAGACTACAGGCATTGAAATATATAAAAAATTCCAAACTTAAAATAGGTTTGAAGTCCTCCAAGAACCCAAGTGAATCACCACTCAGCAAGAAGAAAAGATTCAAAACCAGCAGACTCAAGAAACTGGACTAAGCACGAAGATCTAGACCTAGGAAGAGCCGCAGGAAATCAAAGAAGATTATAATAAGACATTGGAAGCTAAAGAAGAAGAAATGGAGATATGAGATTTGGATCTAGTAGGTCTGGAAACCACATGCTTTGGGAAGGTTCCCAAAAAAATACTTCCACAACAAGTCATATTACTGGAAAAAGAGATAATCAAGGCCAAATCGATGAAGTTTCTTGGGGTCTCGGCAGAACCCCTCAAAGATCCGGATGGAAAAAAGAAAGGCAAGAAAGAAAATTGAGGAAGGCACAGTAATGTGCAAAGGATTAAAATGGTAGGGTCTCAACTGGTGGCATCTGGGAAATATCCTACCATATATGCATCCCTTTCTCCTATGAATAAATAAGATTCCAATGTGGATCACATCTTGGAATATAAGAGGGTGTAATAGTACCTTGAATATTCGTCTTCTAAGGAGAAGGATAGAACTAGAAAATATGGGTATAATTGTTTTACAAGAAACAAAATGTTCAGAGGAGGAACTGAATATTATCGAAGGAGAATTTTGGAGGGGAAGCGAGGCCATTGTAGTGGACACTAAAGGGTTAGCTGGAGGTATCGGGATTCTCTGGAACCCAAGAGAGGTGTCCCTCTCTGACTTCTCTACAACCCAACACTTTCTATCGATAGCATTCCATATCTTAGGTACTAGTACCAGGGGGTTTATTACCAATGTGTATGGCCCTCCTTGGGCAAAACAAAAAGTACAATTTATGGACTCTTTAGGGATGCTTAAAAGGACATCGGAAGGAAAACCCTGGATTCTTGGAGGGGACTTCAAAATGGTCATGAATCTTGATGAAAAAAAGGTAGGATAAGGTGGCTAAACCCTATCAGTGAGTAATTTAATGAATTTATTGACAACCTAAAATTGGTCAATGATTGAACAACCAATGGTACCTTCACATGGAATAATAAAAGAAAAGGAGACAAGGTAATAGCTTGTTAGCTAGACCACTTTTGGTCTTGAAATCCATTATGATGAATGGGGGAGAACTGAGGGTTGTGGTACTCCCATCAACCAGATCAGACCACTGGCATATTAAGCTAGAATGGGACAGTGTAGAGGTCAATCTATGAAGACCATTCTGTTTTGAAAACTTTTTGCTTCTCCAGGCTGACTTCCTAGAGAAACTAAAAAAATGGTGGGAGGAAATTCCAACCATAAGAGGAACGCAAATGTACCAGTTCCAACAAAATCTTGAACTCCTTAAATCAAAAATCAATGTTGGCCACTTTTCCCCACTTGCACGACCCAGGTTCTACGTAGCCCGCCGATCCAATAACTACCTGAGATACCGTCCCGATAGAGAAAACCCCATTAGCAACACTTGTGAAGCAGGTGTAGTCTCACCTAAGATATCTCATAGATGGGTAACCACCAGAACCATGTTTCCATGATTGTGAGGGAAGTATAGTCCCTTGGCTCGCAACCAAGGAGCTCAACGAAGGAAGTAGGGTGGCTGGACGGAGGAGACGGTTATGCATGAATGAGCACAACTATATGTCATCGTGCACGACCTGACTTTCCTTTCCCCCTCCCAGCTGGTGAAATTGGTGCGGCACAACTAACTCACATCAATCAGCTCTATGACTTAGGTTGGGGTTCATAACAGGAACTATACAGAATGATATATATTTATACAGTTTCAATTCAGCAAGACATCATATTCATACATCTACCAATTGCAAGAATCTAACAAAAACTGAACCATATTTAACATTATATGGGAAGCAACTATTAATCAATCACATAAACATTCACCACATTAATCATTCATTTGGACAGAAGAAATGATGTGGAAACCCATCTAGGAAAAACTAGCAAGGTACTCTTCATATGGCATGAGAAAGGATATAGCACCTTGTAGTGTGCGGGATGCATACTGATCTTGAGATATGTCTTTAAGTTCAGACTCATAGTTCTCATGCTCTCTAGTTAGCTCTTCTACTCTACTCCTACTCCTAGTATTCTACACCCACTGTAGTTAGATCCAGGGCTCAACAGTCCCTTTAATGCTACCATACTCTTCCTGAGTCTACCCTCTTCTGATCACTATGACATTACAACATAATCAGCATCCCCTTTCATGGATTACCGCTGAATAACTACTACTGAAAACTGAACAAAGATCAATGAAAATATTATAGTCCAACTGACCAACCCTCTAACCATTGCATCCTTCTTATTTATACTAATTTACATGGCCACACAGGGCCAATTGCATCCTGGCAATTTGTTAGCCATCACCATCAACCACCCCTCTAGTTATAGCTGTGGTGATCATGACTGGACATGAGGCACTATCGTCTTGACTTACAAATATCTTCTCATACATGCATAGCTACAGGCTTACGCCATCTTATACGACCACAATCTGGATTCTGTATCTATCGCTTTCCAACCATTTTCCCCTTTCGCACTTCCACACTCACCTTTCCTTTGTTGCATGCTTCTCCATTCTGCCTTCGCGGGCCCTTTTCATCCTTTGCACTCTTCCTTTGCTTCTGTCATGCATGCGACGCATTTTCCTTGGCTTCGCGCACGAAGTTCCTTCTTATGACCCTTTCTCAAGCCAACAATCAAGAATTGGAACAAAGAATCCTTTGGTAACATATTTAAGGCTAAATCAGAGCTAGATGAAAAAATCAAAGAGCTGCAAAACAGAGGTATGCATACTGGCTTGCAGAGGACATTCGAGAGCAAGAAAAAGATTTGATCCACAAATTTAGCCAAAGATAACAACAAGAGAAAATATTTTGGAATCAGAAACCCAGAGTTAAGTGGCTCCAAGAAGGGGAACAAAATACCAGTTTCTTCCATAAGGAAGCCATCCAACATCCTTAGGGTGACCGGATGGCTAGATTGAAAATAGAAGGACACATTACTGAAACCCAGGAAGACCTGAAACTCACTTTGAACTCCTTTTTCATCAAACTCCTGGAGGAACCAGATTGGGACAGGGATGCAGCCTAGAGGGAAGTTCTGAGGAACATTCCAAAATTCATCACGAAAGTGCATAACTTCTTTCTTCTAAAAGCAAATGAGTTGGAAGAAGTTGACATCGTGGTTAAGCAAATGGTGAATGATAAAGCCCCGGGACCAAACGGGTTTACCACTAAATTATTCCATGCCTACTGGGATTGGATGAAAGAGGAAGTTTGGGCTCTGGTGGAGGACTCAAGGAGGACTGGTAATATTTTTAAAGCTCTTAATTCAACCTTCCTGGTGCTTATTCCAAAAGAAACAGGAACGAAATGCCCTGAAAAACTCAGACCAGTCACCTTATGTAATTTCATATATAAAATCATTTCTAAGGTTATAGCCAATAGGCTTCGTCCCCTGCTTCCCCTAATTATCTCCCTGAGTAAGAGAGATTCATTGGAGGAAGACAAATTTTGGATGGAATCATCCTGATTCATGAAACCATCCATTTGGCCAAAATCAGGAAAATCCCAGGTATGCTAATGAAATTATATCTGTCTAAAGCTTATGATAAATTGAGTTGGAAATTCTTAGCAGGTTTGCTTCAGGATTTTGGATTCTCAGAACAGTGGATGGGGTGGGTCATGAAATTGGTTTCATCGACCTTATTCTCCATTTTAGTTAATGGTACCTCCTCCACACCCTTCCAGGTCTTAAGAGGAATTAGAAAAGGTGACATGATGTCCCCCTTTCTATTCATTATAACAGTTGAGGGTCTAGGAAGAATTCTCAAGAACTTATGCATGGAGAAAAAGTTCAAAGGGATATCCCTTAATGCTGATATGGAACCTCAAAATCGTCAATATTTTGTAGACAATACGATGCTTATGGATCCTTCCACTGTTCAGGAGGCACGCGGCATAAAAGTGTTGATGTAATTGTAATTTTGGAATGTATTCACTTGTATTTCTTATGTATTGTAACCTGATGTTTATTCTGGGATGTATTTGTAATGTACTTGAGTCATGTCATGCCCTGAGGTTCCTATCGAGAGTTTCTATAATGTAAACAAGTCATGTCAAGTAAAGGTGTGTAACCCTCCTATTGTCTAAGGGTTAAAGTCCCTACAGTTTTGGGGCACTAGGGTTATTAGACTCACCTAGTGAATTCGGCCCTAGTTGGGTTTAGTCAAGTCAGGAATTAGTATAAATAGAGAGCTAGCCTCTCTATTTATGACACACTCACTCACACTCAGTTGTATCGCATAGCCGAGGAAGAGAAAGACACTGGGGTAAGGAAGAAAGAAGTTACTGCTATTGGGAGATCATCTTACTATTTTT
This sequence comes from Pseudotsuga menziesii, assembly GCA_001517045.1. NCBI lineage: Eukaryota > Viridiplantae > Streptophyta > Pinopsida > Pinales > Pinaceae > Pseudotsuga > Pseudotsuga menziesii. The sequence continues at coordinate 142,295 of LPNX011082579.1, read as the reverse complement.
GAGTTTCACTTTTGGTGTTGATTCTATCTCTGAGGAAGTTGCGGGGTTTTCTCCATTTATGGTTTCCCTAAGGAAAAACACTGTGTTCATTGTCTCTTATGTTTGATTGCTGTGCCTGTTGTTCTATCAGTTAAAGATCCTAATGTTATGCTAGCTTAATGTTAAAAATCTAACATGGTATCAAAGCTAACCTGAGAAGAAGACACTGTCCAGCTGCGAGAACTAGGTATTCCTACTTTGTGGATCTCTCTCCACAAATTTTCAGCAAAATAAGGGTGGAATAAATCTCCTCCCTAGGGCACATCTTTCTGTCGAAACATAATCCAATTCTGAGGTTTTTCAGTTTTGGACCCGACACTGCTGCCAGAAATTAGGGCTTTTCATAGAAGTGGAATTTTTCAGTGAGCCCAGGCCTGGATTGATCTCCTCCTCAAAATCGAAGTTAGGGATCAAAATCAATGCATTTGGTTGGACAAAACTCCAGAAAAGAAAAACCCTAATCTGCTCCTGAACTAGCACTGCAAGATTTCAGCTCCAAATCCAGATCCGACATCTTGACCTGGTAAGATATAAATCTTTTGTATTTCTATTTTAGGTTCTTAGTTAAGATGTCTCATCATACCAAGCTTGATGAAAAGCTTGAGGGAGTTGATAACTTTTGAGCCTGGAAGTAAAGGATCTCCCTAGTCCTGGAAGAAAATGAGTTGGAATCCTATATCAGTGAGGAGGTTCCAGTTCTAGAGGGAGATGAGGATAAGGCCTTACATAAGAAGAAGTTGATTATGGAAAAGAGCATCATTGTTGATTCTATCAAGGATCACCTCATACCACAGGTGTCCTCCCTCAATACACCTAAATCTATGTTTGATGCCCTGACCAAACTATTTGAAGGGAAGAACATCAATCGGAAGATGACTCTAAGGAACCAGTTGAAGAATGTAAAGATCTAGAATGAGGAGACCATCTAGTCATACTTCACTAGGTTCTCCCAGATCAAAGAACAACTAAAAGTAGTAGATGAATAAGTGGAGAATTCAGAAATTGTGATGACAACCTTGAATGGCCTCCCTAGGTCATGGGATTCTTTCATCCAAGGAATCTGTGCTAGGAAGAAGTTCAAGTTCAGTAGCCTGTGGGAAGAATGTTCACAAGAAGAATCTCTAATAGCAGCTCGAGAAGAAAATATGGGAAGTGAAGATCAAGCTCTCACAGTACACTCCAAGAAAGGAAGAAGAGAAAAGAATCATCACCAAGGTAAGCATTCTCATAAAAAAGGTTCATCTAAACTCAAATGTTATACATGCGATGAAATAGGACACTTTGCTAGAAATTGTCTCATGAATAAGAATGGATCCAAGAATAAGAGGATCTCCAAAAGAATACATCATGCTCACACTGTTGAGGATGATGATCCTCCCAGAAAGAGAGTAAAACAAGAAAGTGAAGACTCTTCAAGTGAAGATGAATATGTTCTAATCTCCGCTCTCATGGGAACTGTTACTCATGGAAGCAAAGATTGGCTTCTTGATAGTGGGGCTTCCAAACACATGACAGGTTTCAAGGAATCCTTTGAGAAACTATCCGAACATAATTCACCCCATAAGGTGAAACTTAGTGATGACTACCAATATCCCATAAAAGGTAGTGGTGAATCCTCCTACAAGCTAGACTCTTGAAAGTCTATGAAAATTAAGGATGTCTTGTTTGTACCAGGACTAAAGAAGAATCTTTTGTCCATATCAGCACTGGATACAAAAGGCATGAGGGTTGAATTTGTAGATGGCCAAGTCCTCATGTGGCCAAGAGGAAAGACTATTGACGATGCAATAGTAATTGGAGAACAAGAAGGAGGATTATACAAATTGAAGGGCCATCTAGAACAAGATTTAGTCCATGACACAATAGAGCCAAATGAACTTTGGCACAGAAGGATTGCACATGTGCATTACAAAGCACTACCATTTGCAAGCAAAGCTGTTGAAGGTCTTCTAGAAATTCAAGCAAAACATGAAGGGGTCTATAAAGGATGTGTGAAAGGAAAGAATACAAAGAAGACATTTCCAAGTAGTGAAAGCAAGGCAAAAGGAATCTTGGAAATCATCCACTCTGATGTATGCAGACCAATGTCATCAAGTTCACTAAGCGGGTATGTATACTATGTTTCTTTCATTGATGAATTTTCTAGGAAGACATGGATTTACTTCATGAAGAACAAAGATGAAGTTTTCGACAAGTTCAAGGAATTCAAAGCCTTGATCGAGAACCACACAGAAAAGAAGATCAAGACATTTCAATCAGATAATGGGGGAGAATTCACATCAAATGAACTCAAAGACTTATGCAAAGAATCAGGGATTAAGAGGGATTTATCCACTCCATATAATCCACAATAGAATGGGGTAGCAAAAAGGAAGAATAGAACTATCATGGAAGCTGCAAGAGCAACGCTTCATGATCAAGACCTTCCCATGCATCTATGGGCAGAGGCTTCCGGAACAGCGGTGTATGTACAGAACCGTACTCCACATAGAGTACTTGAGAACAAGACTCTGAAAGAAGTCTTCTCCAGAAAGAAACTAGAATTTAGCCATCTCAGGATATTTGGATATCCAGTGTACATACACATTCAAAAAGAGAAGAGGACAAAGTTAGATCCTTCAAGAAAGAAGGGTATATTTGTGGGATACTTTGAAAGCTCGAAGGCTTACAGAATATACTTCCCAGGATTCAAGAAGATCGACATCAGTAGGGATGTAACATTTGATTGAAGACACAGCTTACAACAAATCCAGAAAGAGACCTGCTGAAGAACCTGAAGAAGCAGAAGCACCCAGAATTCATGATACAACCATGAATGAAGAAACTCAAGAAGAATATCGAGAATTTGAAAGAGCCACAAAGACCTGTAGATCCACCTCAAGAGAAGAATCCTTACAAGAGGAAACCTACTTGGGTACGAGAAGATATACAAGGTGTGGAAAGATATGGGGCTCCATAAGAGAATCACAGAGAAAGAAAGAGAACCAGATCTTGTTCTGAATTTGTAGCTTTACTATGTGACTTTATCAATGAAGAACCTTCCAATTATGAAAAGGCGATAGAATGGAATGAATGGAAGGATGCTATGAATGAAGAGCATGAAGAATGATGTTTGGGATGCTGTCCCAAGACTAGAAGGGAAGTCAGTTGTAACTTCCAAATGGATCTACAAGATCAAGCATGCTGCAAATGGTAGAATAAAGAAATATAAGGAAATATTCATGGCTCATGTATTCTCACAGAAAGAAGGAATAGATTATGAAGAAACCTTTGCACCTATAGCCAGATACACTTCCATTAGATCAGTACTTGCTCTGGCTGTAGTGATGAAATGGAAGATACACCAACTGGATGTCAAGACTACTTTCTTGAATGGTGTAGCAGAAGAGGAAGTGTATGTAGAGTAGCCACTCGGTTTTGAGACACATGACAGGGAGTCTCATGAGTGCAGATTGAAGAAAGCCCTGTACGGTTTGAAACAGGCACCCAGGACATGGTACAATAGAATTGACAGCTTTCTATCTAGTTTGGGCTTTACCAAGAGCAAAGCAGATTCCAACCTTTACTACAAGGTTGAAGATGGAAACCCAGTGATGCTCCTACTGTATGTAGATGATCTGTTTGTAACAGGTATGGATGGGTTGATTGTTGATACAAAGAGAAAGCTTGCTGTTCAGTTTGAAATGAAGGACTTGGGTATGATGCATTATTTTCTAGGCATGGAGGTGTGGCAGAATGCGGATGGAATCTCCCTCGGACAAGGGAAGTATGCAATAGATATCCTGAAGAGGTTTGGGATGATGGACTACAAGGCTATGACAGCACTTATGGCATCGAACCCTAAGCTATTGAGTGATACTTCATCAAAAGCATTTGATGCTACGATGTATTGTCAGATGATTGGGTCCTTGATGTACCTGATGAACATGAGACCAGATATTTTATTTGTTGTGAACACCTTGAGCCAGTTCTTGACAAATCTGAGACATGTTCACTTGATTGCTGCAAAACATATTCTGAGGAACCAGAGGGGTACAATTGATTATGTGCTCAAGTACAAGGTGAATTAGAAGATTAACCTGGAGGGCTATGTTGATTCAGATTGGGCAAGAAGTGCCATCGATAGGAAGAGCACTTCAGGGTGTTGCTTTAGTATGGGATCAGGTGTGATCTCTTGGTTTAGCAGGAAGCAATCCTGTGTGGCACTAAGTACAACAAAAGCAAAGTATGTCGCAGCTTATTCAGCTAGTTGTGAGGTAGTATGGCTGAGGAAGCTACTGTCTGATTTATTTGATCTCCAGATGGATGCTACTTGTATACATTGTGACAACCAAAGTTGCATGAAGTTGTCAGAGAATCCAGTTTTCCATGACAAGTCGAAGCATATCGAGATCAATTATCACTATAGCAAGGATATGGTGCAGAGGGGAGTAGTGAAGCTCTAGTATGTTGTGATGGAGGAACAGATATTTGATGTGTTGACAAAGCCATTGGCTAGGGTGAAGTTCGAGTAGTTCAGGAAGAAGCTTGGTGTTCTCCAGATTTGAGGTTTCCTCCAAGGGGAAATGATGAGACCCAGAGACATTATGACATGGTGAGAGGATTGGTTCCTTCCATGGTCAACTGTAAGGGCTGAGCCATTCTATCATGGTGAGAGGATTGGTTCCTTCCATGGTCAGATGTAAGGGCTGAGCCATTCTGTCATGGTGAGAGGATTGGTTCCTTCCATCTCAGATAAGAGTGTTGAGCCATTATGATGTGACTGTAGGATTGGTTCCTACATGATCATAAATAAGCGCTAAATTCCATTCTTGGAATGGAGGCACCTGGTTAGTTACCAGGTAGGTTAGTCTGGGACTGGGGGCCATTCTGATATGACCGTAGGAATGGTTCCTACATGATCAGATGTGAGTGAAAGCCCTTCTAACATGCATGTTGGATTGGTTCCTCACATGTGCATATGTAAGTACAAAGCCCTTTCGAACATGTATGTTGGATTGGTTCCTCGCATGTGTCGAATGTAAGTGCAGAGCCCTTTCGAACATGTATGTTGGATTGGTTCCTCACATGTGTCGAATGTAAGTGCAGAGCCTTTTCAAATATGTATGTTGGATTGGTTCCTCGCATGTGTCAAATGTAAGTGCAGAGAATTTCTGACATGAATGCTAGATTGGTTCCTATCATGGTCAGATGTGAGTGCTGGGCCTTTCTAACAGGGTTGTGGGATTGGTTCCCACATGGTCAGATGTGAGTGTTGGGCATGCCCTTCTAATATGATTATAGGATTGGTTCCTACATGATCAGATATAAGTGTTGGGTGGGCCATTCTGACTTAGGGTCATATATAAGGGCTGAAGAAGACCTACATGGAGGCTAGGCCTACAACCAGGATGAAAAAAAAAGGCTGGCTCTGTAGAACTTCCTATGATGAGAAGAATCATGAGATAGCACCTATGAATATCCAGTGATGATGATCCAGCAGAGATGATCCAGATCGAGGGATGATCCAGATCCAGTGATGATGATCTAGATCGAGTGATAATCTAGATCTAGATGAAGATGACTTGAAGATAGAGATGACTTGAAGGTGAATATGACAAGAACTCGATGATGATCCAGATGATATAGTGAAGAAGACTTGTGTTGATAAATTGTTTCGAGAGAATACCTTCCTAGTTAAGAGGGAGTGTTGATGTAATTGTAACTTCGGAATGTATTCACTTGTATTTATTATGTATTGTAACTGGATGTTTATTCTGGGATGTATTTGTAATGTACTTGAGTCATGGCATGCCCCGAGGTTCCTATCGGGAGTTTCTATAATGTAAACAAGTCATGTCAAGTCAAGGTGTGTAACCCTCCTATTGTCTAAGGGTTAAAGTCCACATAGTTTTGGGGCACTAGGTTTATTAGACTCACCTAGTGAAGTCAGCCCTTGTTGGGTTTAGTCAAGTCAGGAATTAGTATAAATAGAGAGCTAGACTCTTTATTTATCACACACTCATGCACACTCAGTTGTAGCGCATAGTTGAGGAAGAGAAAGACACTGGGGCAAGGAAGAAAGAAGTTACTGCTGTCAAGAGATCATCTTACTGTTTTTGGGTTTCACTTTTGGTGCTGATTCTATCTCTGAGGAAGTTGTGGGGTTTTCTCCATTTATGGTTTCCCCAAGGAAAAACGTTGTGTTCATTGTCTCTTATGTTTGATTGATGTGCTTGTTGTTCTCTCAGTTAAAGATCCTAATGGTATGCTAGCTTAATGTTAAAAATATAACAAAAAGAAGGGTTGGACACTTTCCTAGAAGCCAGTCGTCTTGAAATCAATAAAGATAAATCCCCGGTACACTTATTCAATACCCCAAAATCATGAAAAGAAATATTCTAAGGATATTGGGATTCACTGAAGGAGGGCTCCCTTCCAAATATTTAGGAGCACCGCTTGTAGAATCGACCATTAGAAAGGTATCTTGGAAGGATCTTCTAGAAAAATTTAAGTAGAAACTTAGCCAGTGGATGTTTAGAGCCCTTAAATTACCCAACAGACTCATTCTTGTTAAGTCATCCCTCCAGGCTATGCCGCTCTACCTGTTCTCAGTTTTAGCGGCACCAAAATCAGCAATAAAGTAGATCAGGAGTATTCAAAGGAACTTTCTATGGGGTGGAGACGATAGCCATGGGAAATGGCCATTGGTGGACTGAAAAAATATATGTAAACCCAAAGAGGTGGGAGGGCTAGGTCTTCATGACCCATTAGATATTAATAAAGATATGGAAGCTAAGATATGGTGGAAATGGATAACTCACGAGGAAGAACCATGGGAGAATCTATGGCATGCGAAGTATGCACCCCAATGGCCAAAACAATCATTGATAATATTTGGGGAGGAACTCCTGGGCTTCAGCATTTGGAAATCGGCTCAGGAAAACCAAAATCTCATCCAAAGTCACAGTTTCTAGGATGTAAGAGATCGCAGCTCTACACTACTCATCAGCAACGCTTGGAACTAGGAGCCGAGTATTGATAGTCGGGATGACGTTCCGGCTCTAATATACCATCTCTAGAAAAACTAGATGAAATGTTTTAGTGAATTTTGGGACCCCAGGTCCCCTGACAAAATATTTAGGACATGGAAAAGGAAAGATGGGTGGAAAACCCTGGTACCGATAGAGGACATGGATGATTTCTACATGGAACTCTTCTCCAAGAATATCCACTAACACAGTGGCCCGAATAAGATACTTTTGGGATATTATAACCTTGCAACGTTCAATATTAAAGAGGCCATAGGGTTGCTGAATAAAGCTCATAGGTTGGAAAAGGTGGGTAAATGGAGAAAAATATGGGGAGAAAAATGGTGTCCCAAAGTTGCATCTTTCAACTGGCTCATTCTCAAACGTCACATTCTCACTGGGGATAATATACAAGTTTGAGGGTTTTTCGTTCCTTCAAGATGCATCCTTTACGAAAATATTAATGAAACTATAAACCACTTGTTGGACAAATGTCCAATAGCAGATGCTATATGGGACAAAGGTGTCGAGATGTTTAAAAAAAATCATAGATACAAAGGAAGACCCGATATAATAATAGTTGAATGGCCAAAGAACATATTCAAAAACAAAATAGTGAATAGAATCTAGGAGCTATTCCCGGGCTTCATGGTCTGTGAAATATGGAAAACTCGAAACTTAAAAAATTTTGAAAACAAAAAGTGACGAGTAGAAGAAATTTGGGAGATTATAGAAGCTCATATAAAAGAAACTATAACGCTAACTCCATGGACACAAAAGGATTATGAAGAAGAAGCAATCAAAAAACAAATTGTTCATGGATGGGGAATTAGGATGTTACCTGTGAATAACTCATGTCCCAACAAAATGATTAAGCAGTCGAGCAGCTTGGATTCTTGGCAAAATCCTCCGATGGGAACCTTCAAATTGAACTTCGACGAGGCTGCAAAAGGGAACCTGAGACCTGCTGGATTTTGCGGAGCAGTAAGGGACTTATAGGGAAGAATTCTTAGAATATGTTGGAGCAACATAGACACTAGAACTAATAATCTAGCAGATCTTGAAGGCCTCATAAATGGGGTCTTGTGGGCCGTACAAAACCAGCGGACCCATCTGATTGTGGAAGGGGATTCTCTAGTGGTCATTGAAATAGCTAGAAGGCTTCAGAATGGAGTGACCATAGGCCAGGTCTCCAAAAAATGGCAACGGGAGTGCAGGCTTACAATGCCAAGAACTTGGCTAAGGGACAATCCTGCGCTCATATTCTCGCATGTTAAACAGATAGGTAATAGGGTGGTGGATGCCTTAGAAAATGAAGGGGTTGGAAAAGGTATTTCCTTCCATGCAGAGTTAAGAAATGATAAGAGAGATGGTCTATTATGGAGGAAGTGAGAAGCATTGGCGGTGGAAGACATCGGGAGGAAAGATGTAGGCCATCCTCAATAGTTGTCCATTCTTTCACCTCCAATGCAATATAGGTGCAATCATTCTCCCTCTTCAACCCTATTTTCTATCGCTTCCCCCGACACACGCGGACCCCTCATCATAATCGGGAAGCCTACAGATGGCCACGTGATCCGGCTTGGTGGGGCCCCTCTCCACATCCCCATGTCAGGCGCGAATGAAGGCGATGAGACATCCATTACACTCGGAATTAATATATTGCAGGCTAGGGCAGGTGGGAAACGAAAGAGTGATCCGAAAACAGATGGTGGCATGTCTTCCTGATTCGGTGAGGACGATCCAGAATCAAGCCTTCATTTATAAGATCATCTCATTTCATGCCTATGAGGTATGGTGATGTATAAGGGATCAAACCTATGGGTTTACTGATGGGGAACTATCGAGTCAGTGTACCTCAACTGTCATTAGTAGTAAGGCTCGTACTAGGAGGCCTTTAATGGGGGATAGGAATTCCAATATTTCACATAGAGGGAAGGATTTTACAAAGATTAAATGGCTCTAGAACTATAAGGTTGAATTTTCACAGGGTGCGAATTGGAAATATCAACCGACGATGATGATGGAAGGTTACATCATCAAGGTATAGAGAGCAAATATATATATTTCTCTGGAAGGTGAAAGGATCACCATGGTCAGGCTTAGTTCTATTTACCTTCTCATGTAGGCCTCTCAAAATTCTCAATTCTGCACAATAATGGCTCAGGAATGGCATGTACATCATTGCCGAGGGCAGCATGGAAGATTGGTAGGGGGAAACATATCCCAAGACTGCTCATCTGGTAGTGCCCTGCCTATGGAAGAAGGTCTGAATCCTCTTGTGTTTAAATGGGGGGTGTAATATATAGTTGAAACTCTGGTAAGGGTGGAAGACATGATCGCTATCAAGGGAGTTGAGCTTATCCGGGAATATGAGAATCATCAAGGGCGACCCCTAGTAGCCAGTCTGTTCTGGATGGTTTGCATTCTGTTGGCTCGAGACATATAGGAAAATTTTCAACTAGCGCATGGGATCTAGGAAGCATTAGCCAGGATCATATAGGGGAAGAAGGATAGCATTGCGGGTTTTAGAATGTTGGATCATATTGTGGGCGAGTTGTTGGAGAGCTCGGAGGAGCATCCCACGATGCCTTTACTAGCTATCTATCTCTGTGCAGTTACTGGGTAATCAATAGGAAATTCATCACCAACTATATGTCTCTGTGTAGTTACTGGTTTAAGAGCCATCATGATTTTTGTCTCTATAATTGTTTTGATATAAATGATGTTAATGTGGGAAGGGGTAATCAATAGGCAAGCCTTCACCAGCTATCTATCTTTATGCAGTTACTAGTTTGAGAGGCATTGGGATTTTTGTCTCTGTAATCATTTTGATATAAATGACATTAATGTGGGAAGGGGTAATAAATAGGAAATCCTTCACCATCTATCTGTCTCTGTGTAGTTACTCGTTTGAGAGGCATCAGGATTTTTGTCTCTGTAATCATTTTGATATAAATGATGTTAATGTGGGAAGGGGTATGGATGACCAGAACCTTATAAAGATAAGGGAAGGGAGAAATGGGGGAAATATCAGAATGAACTCTCTGAAGAAATTCTCGGCCCAACGTGGCTCTTTCAGTTGGATGGGATTGAATGTATACTATTTTTTGTATCATACATGTTACGGTTGATTTTAGCACACATGGTTGATCACATATTTATGGCCTTCCCTGTCCCTCTGTAGACTCTTTAGACCCCATCAAATTTTATTATACTTTGATGTCCCAATATCATCCCTAAAAAACACATTTCTATTGCTGTACGTGACTTTTAAATCTATACTCGCGTGTACACAAGAATTTTGACCTCAAAACTGCGTACATCAAGATGTGTGCATAAGTCCAAATACTTTTGGAGTTTTCCTCATATGATTCCGAATATCCTGACTCTTGTCCTTCCATATTCCTTGATAATTCTAGGACTCGACCCTCCATTACCTCATTGGAGTGCTATATAAGGAACCCCTTGGGTACATTGAAGAGGGGGAATTGAAGAGTAAAGAAACTAGAGTCCATTGTTGCCTCAGTTTTTCTTATACTTGAATCTACATTCCTTTATCTGTTTGGATCACTTTGTGTTCTTCCTAATATTTCCTTTTCTTGTGAGCTTGCTATCAAGAGATGGAGAATTGAGGTGGCGGAGGCCCAGGTGGAGGAATCAGTTTCTGCGGTTCGCAGAAGTGCCGACAGAGGTTGTCACTATTGTATCTCTGATTTTTTTAATAGACATATCTTTTACTGTCCAATTTATGTGCATTTAAATATGAATGTTGAATCCATGGATGTATTTAATTCCTTATGCATTATTGAATATATATTCTAGAGTAGGTATAACACATTATTATAGAGCATGCTTGTCTTGTTTTCTATTGTTGAGAGCAAACTGCTAATGCAAGCGTGAATTGGAAAATCTCAATGGTGATCCACTTCAACCATCCAGAACAAGGTACGATTCGGTATCCCTTAGTGTTAGATGTTTGGTTTCTCTTGCATATTGGGAAAGATTGATTTTTGGTGTCAATATTTCTGTTGTGGTGCCCCCAAGCCATAGGAAGTTTCTCTCTGTAACAGAATTGACGACTCTACTAGGGATGTTCCTTGTTTTTTGGGGGGGGATTTAGGGGCACAATGTTCTTGAATTCCTCTCTATTTCTCCCTGTTTCTGTGTTTCATTTAGTAGTATGTTCATCCATTGACACTCCCCTAGAGTGGTTTGACCCTTGGATTGATTTTTACCTCTTTCTTCTCTATATATGCAAGTTTTTGGCTAAAAGTCATGTACATACGTAGGGTTTTGGCCAATATTCACATATGCACACAAGGTTTTGGCCAAAAGGAATATATACATGTAGGTTTTTGGACAAAATTCACATACATACATTGTTATTCTTTATACAGTCATGTAAATCCTCCCTTTTTGACTGATTTTGATGTGGGAAGTTTTTGGGTGGGTTGTGAGTGTGGTTGGGTCTTCATGGGTTCTGATAGTGTCTGTTGATTGCTTCTTTCATGACCTAAGACTGCTTTTTCATTGATTTTTCCTTAAAAGTAGTTCTAGTCATTTATTTCCTTTTTTGTTTTTCCATTACTGCATTAGTCTTTTTGTCTCGGTGTCTTACTTGGCTTGTGTTTGATGCTTGCTGCAGAGACTGAGAATTTTAATGACTTTTATTGCACTTTCATTCTTTTATATTGAAAATACAAAATAGTTGCATTCTTACTTGCATATCACATATGGATTTAAGGAGGTACTTGCATTGGATTGCTTGGATGAGAGTTGTGTTTAGGCTTTCATATAGGAAGGATTGCATTGGTATTCTGAAGGGAATGAATATTTATGCATCTCATGTAGTGGCATACCCTTTTTTCATTCTACAAAGATTTGCACTTGGCATGGTTTGTTAGGTGTGCGCATTTCTTTCATTGCTGAGTCATAATATCATTAGTTGCATGGTTGTTTCCCTCTAAGTAGTTACAACCACTAAAATCAATGCTTAATTAAAATGAACTACACATTTTTCTTTTATAGGGTTCACCAACAAGATTAGGATTTAGAGTTTTGGAACAATTCATTGTGAGTCAATTCTCCAAGGCTACTAAACACAAACAATTAGGTGTCTGTCCAGGTGAGAGAGTGAAATACTTGGTATAATTAGTGTTTCTCAGGAGGCTCCTCTTACATAGGAGTTAAGCACAAGGCAGTGTGCACGATTGTGATTGGGATAGCCCTTGTACACTTTTGTGAATTCCAAAGAGTTTTGGACTTTACTACCCCACCCATACATATATGGGGGCTCTTTCGAGAGTTTTAGAATTTGCTACCCTACCCATATGGTCGATCCCACCTGTGACTGTCCACTTGAGCATTGGTTATATTTGGGTGACATTAGTTTCCTTACCTAGGTATCATAGGGGATACTTGCAGAGGTTATTCTGTAGGTGTCCTGTCTAGGTACAGGTTGGACATCACAGTCTCTTTATGCGTTGAAGTTGAGGGCCATTATAATTGGTTACATACCTCTGCTTGTAGTGTATGGGAGTCTTAAGCCTATCCTAGGCGAGACATGCCTACTACATTCGAGAGCTCACATATCCTCCCCTTAGTTTGCTTGTATTTTTGTTGTAGATTTTCTTAGGAGTGTGCTCTGTGTGTGCTAGTTGGCTTAGGGATCGTGGTTACTTGAGTATATCTATGTTATCTTGAGTTTAGTTCCTTTTTATGTTTGGAATGCCTGATATCACTACTAGTATATCGTCACCTGCTACAAGTCCTAGTGTGGAACTTGGTGTTGAACTGGGGGTCACCACAACCCCTTACCTTGTTCATAGATTTGGGAGTGGTCATATCACTCCTGTCATCTAGTCTTAACACTAGTGTTCACTCTCACGGGGGTGGTAGTGGATACGTGAACGTTGGGTCTTCACCTTGCATTCCTTATTATGTACCATCGTCCACCGTATTGTTTCCTTTGAATGCAATTGTCACAACCAGTCCTCCATAAACCATATAGTTTGGACTTTTTACTGACTATCTACAGTTGTTTTGGACTAATATTGTTGTTATGTAGGGTCCATTTTGTGTACACTCTCTCCAATTATTTTATCAGTTCGTGCCTAACACATGTATAATGTCTAAACTGGCATATAGTTTAGGATTTCACATCCGCCTACATTTTCCATTACCTTATGACTGTTTCATTTTAACCTTAGGTATGAACCCATTCCATGATATCACAGAACCTTCATGATGCTGTTAGAAGTGGTATTGTGTGAATGGTAGAGATTTCCCATACATGGGTGCCCTAGTTAGATCCTTTTTGCATTTGGTACCCATGGTAAGATGCCTCCTTTAGGTTATGGGAGTCCCTTTTTAGTCCTTCCATGTCCTTGAGCAAGAGATTCATACTCCTCTTGAACTTTATGATGGATTTTCCCCATAGGGACTCCCTTGTATATGTCAATTTGTAATTGCATTTCATGAGTTTTTCTTGCCTTCTTTAGCTTTACGTCGGCTCTTTGACTTTGGGTTATCAGCCTTATAGCCTGATCTTGTCTCATGTCTAGCCAAGCATAGCCTTTTTAATATCCTTTTGCAGCTTGATCACCACTTTATCAAGAGAATCCCTTCCCCCGAGTGTCATTATCCTGCGCATGTTTCCTTGCATTAGCATAGGTATTTTCCACTGCATGGAACTAGCTTTCCTATCCCTAACACTTGTCTACTCCTAGATATTTACTATAAATCACTTTTATTCTTTTTCAAGCTTTTCAAAATATCTAAAAAAGTCCACAAAAAAAAAACATAAAAATCCGGACAGGAATAGATGTTATCTTTGGAAGTAGTTGAGTCGTGTCACCTTCTAACAAAGCACTATATATCACATCCATTGGTCGAATTATTAGCTTGAATTTAGGAGTTGTACTCGTTACTCTGGTTTTATCTTCACCGATTGGTTAATCTTCCAGTCCCTATGGAGCTTCTGTTGATGCCTCCTATGTCACAAAGATGTCCCAGTTTTCATATCGAGTCCATGATTCCTACCTTTAGTCACCATTTGCATTTATGCTCTTGTTCAAAGGAATTTGAAGCATGAGTCAGCCATTCCTCAGTTATCTTGACTTTGCATGTCAGCCATTCCCGGTACTGTTACTAGTTCATGCACATCTTGTTAGAGTTCTTCCACATTATACAGTGTTGCTGAGTACCTCATGTTGGTTGATGGGTGATTCCTTAATCCCATCCTTCCAATGAATTCCATTCCGTCGACTTCAGATCATTTATTCTTGAATAGGATTCTAGAGTCCTTTGAGTTCCTTAAGACTTATAGTCATCAGTGGTAGGCTCTCTCGCCATCAACAGTTTTGGGAATAGATCAATGTTCCCTGATCAATGGATTCTTCCAAGTGTTTGACCTCAACAAATATATTCACACTTGTTAGATTGCACTCTATACCCTGATTGCCATTTTCATTATCGATGGGTGATCTTGTGTCTGTTAATGGTATACATCAATGATCGGTAATCAAATGATGGACTACTATGTTTGACCTTGACACATCTATTCACATACTAGGACATGTACTCATAGTGGTTCATGTAGAAGACCTTCCAGCTTGGTGGCATTCCATATATGCTACCTCCTTGATCGTGCCAGTGTTCATGAGATATCAGCTCTCGTGATGTGATTCTAGTGTATATTAGATATCTTCATCCACTATGGAGATCTTGATCTGTTGTATATCTTCAGCCATTATGGATATCTTGATCTATTGTATATCTTCATCCACTTTGGAGATTCTGATCTATTGTATATTTTATGTGGTGATGAACACACATGTCACATTTTGTATATCATGCCTATTCATGGCCATTGTACTCTTATGTATCTAGGATTGCTATATGTATTTGCAGTCACATGCAGATATTGATAATTGTATTGTACTAATGAGTGGCTAGTTCTTCCACCTGGGTCTTCATTACTCCACTTCTGGGATGGATTTTATAATGTATTTCGGCCATCATGTTACCCCTCTGACCTCACACATTAGGGGGAATCTGTTATATCTGATTTTACCACACATGGTTGATCACATATTTATGGCCTTCCTTGTCTCTCTGCAAACTCTTTAGACCCCATGGACTTGTATTATACTTTGATTTCCTAGTATCATCCCTAAAAACACTTGTTTATTGTTGTACGCGGCTTTTAAAGCTATACTCGCATGTACACGCTAATTTTGACCTCAAACCCACGTACATCGGGATGTGTGCATAATTTTAAATACTTTTGGATTTTTCCTCATATGAGTCCAAATATCCTGACTCTTGTCCTTCCATATGCCTTGAGAATGCTCAGATTCGACCCTCCATTACCTCATTAGAGTGCTATATAAGGAACCCCTTGGGTACATTGAACATGGGGAATTGAAGAGTAAAGAAACTATAGTCCATTGTTGCCTCAGTTTTGCTTATACTTGAGTCTGCATCCCTTTTTCCCTTTGGAGAACTTTGTGTTCTTCCCAAGATTTCCTTTGCTTGTGAGATTGCTATCAAGAGATGGAGGATTGAGGTGGTGGAGGCCCAGGTGGAGGACTCGATTTCTCAATTTCACAGAAGTGCCAACAAAGGTTGTCACTATTGTATCTTTTATTTTATTAATAAAAATATCTTTTCCTATCCAATTTATGTGCAATTGAATATGAATATTGAATCCATGGATGTATTTAATTGCTTATAGATTATTGGATATATATGCTAGAGTAGGTCTAACACATTATTATATAGCATGCTTGTCTTGTTTGCTTTTATGGAGAGAAAATTGCTAATGCAAGCATGAATTGGAAAACCTCAATGCGGATCTACTTCAACCATCTGGAACAAGGTACGATTCAGTATCCCTTAGTGTTAGATGTTTGGTTTCTTTGGCATATTGGGAAATATTGATTTCTGGTGTCAAGCTTTCTGTTGTGGTACCCCCAAGCCATAGGAAGTTTCTCTCCATAACAATACAGTAATATAAAGTTTCCTTTCTTATTAACAAAAAAAAATTCTAGTGTAACATTGGGTTCGTTACAAATTTCTATCAGAGCTTAGGTTACACCTCTTGAACCTATCAGAGCTTAGGTTAAAAGAAAGTGAATATATAAATGAATATATTGAATTATCTAATGAGCTAATTATTAATTCATGTTGAGCACGAGTAACTGAGGTTAAAGCTCTCATTCCTTTTGAGTTTGTAAAGTAAAGGAAAACCTAGTGTGGTAATATTACATAGGGAAGGATGGATTAACTTAGTTTCATCTAAATTAATCTTGGTGAGTCTATATGTTTGAATAATGTGGAAACTTAATCATAAGTTTTGCTTGAATTTTAATATCTTTTATGTATAAGTTTCTAGATATAAATATAATTTATGAGTTGTGACATTATGAAAGAAGAATTTGGAAGTAGAGACCAAATGAGAGTTTGGCCCCTTACTAGAATGTTATGTACATTCTCATCTTATCTATTTCATATATGTATATATAGCTTATAGTGGTTTGTGTTTGTACATGTAACTGTATGATGGAATTTTTAATTGCAAATATAAGATTGTTTGTCTCCTTGAGAGTGCAAAGCCATGGAGCTATCTATAACTGGAAAGATGATTTCTTGAAGTAAGAAAATTTGTTTCATGATGTTTTCTATATGACCGTATAAATGATTTATCTTTAAAACCTTGATTGTGTGAAACTTGGTGGCTGAATAAAGTCTCTAATGGACCCTTGTCTTGTGTTGTTCATAGTGAGGGATTTATTTTCTTTGTTAATATTCCTTGGGTAAAATCCCATTGTGATAAATGATTATTATGTATGATCACTCATTTCGTAATTTGTTTCTTGTTGTTCTTATAACCATATTCATCATCCAATTAATTGTTTTATGTTGGATGTTGTTTTCAACACCATATATTATGATCGATGATATGGAAAATGGTGTATGCACTGACACTGATGGAATTCCTTAGCATTGGGAAAACAATGACGTGCCTCGTTGTTATGTTTCTAAAGGGAAACCAAGGAAGGGATATGAATTGTTTTGGTGTGAATATGGTTGTATTCGATTCAATGACATGTTGAGTAGCATGCGCCTCTTGTATTTACATGTCGTGAGAGCTGAATAGCTTAGATCGATGTGGTATTCATAGATTGCATAACCTATGAGATCACATTTAAAAGCTTAGTAGTTGCATTAATTTCCTAAAAAGGATGATTGGTTTGCTTGTTTTGGGCATGTTAACCTAGCCTTATCTCTTATGTGCATTATTTGTATTTATTGTACCCCCCATGTTCCCTTAAGTCTCTAGCTGCTACTAGGATTGGGAACATGAAAAGTGGTTGTCAGTAGTTGTTATATGTTTGAATATTGGATACCCAGTTGGTGTGTGTGTTTGTAATTATTTAGAACATGTTGATGCATTAGTAGGTTAAGAATATTGATGCTTATTTCTATGAATCCATGTTGCAATCAGGTACAACCCAAGATGGATTATCATGTGTGTTTTTCCTAATAAATTGTGATCGAGGTGTATGAATATGCAAATACGATGATTAATTGGTTGAATTTAAAAATTTATTGGCTGAAGTTAAATGACTTAGTAGCATGGTTATTTATGATTAGTTTACTCATGTACTATATTTCATAGTAGTGTTACATGTGCACAATGGGTGTGACAGGTGTTGAAAAATGCATAAGTTGTATATGCATGTGTTGCATGAAATTTAAATTTTCTTATTAAAGAACTATTTTCATGTCATTATGATCAATTAAGATCATAATCCTTTGGCAGAATATGAAATGCAAAGTGATGAATTTAGTCGAGTTTTCTAGTTCTACTAGATATGGATTATCGAAGAGTACCTCGATTACAGGGTGGTATCTACTTGTCTATAAGGTAGAGTGTCCCCTATCATGTTGATTATTTTTGAATAATGTGAATAGTAAGGTGATGTTAATTAATAAAAATAGATGAAGTTTCATTTTGAGCATGTAAAAACCCTAGTGAAGATTGAGACCTTAAGGTGCTTGTAGTTTTATGTTTGAGCCCCTAGTTGGAAAATATCGTTTCCTTTACCCATTGTTGGTAACATGTGCCTAGTTTGTATTTGGAGTTCGATGGTAGAAGTACATATTGGACATCTATTTAAATTCTTTGGATGGGCCTATGCTTAAGTTCATCTATGTAAGAATGGTTTTATTCTTCTGCAATATTGGAATGTTGTTATTTAATGGTATAGTAAAGTTGCATATTTGAAATTGTTAATGTGATATTAAATGTATAAGAGCCTCTAAAACCTCAATAAGTGTTTGAATTCTATTGAATATTTTCTTAATAAGAATGGTGCACTAACATGTTTCAGTGTAGGTCTTAAAGATTGAGTTCTTGTGCATTTAAGATATATTTTCCTCTAATTAAAATTATGCAAAGCCAAGGATGGTTTTTTTTTTAGCTGATTGCATTAAGGATGTGCTTTCCTCTAATTAAGACTATGTAAATTCAAGGATGGGTATCCTTCATCTATTTTCATTAAGGATGTGCCTCCTCCTAATTTATACATAACCGAGCACCTGCATTGAGGATGTGTCTCCTCTAAAGAAGTAGGAAACGTTTACAAGTTGGTGCTACAATGAAGCTTGGAATAGAAGTGAATAAATGTACGATAAAAGAATAATATTGTCAAATTAATAAATTAATAAAATCTCTCACCTACTAACAAAAAATTGAGTGGGAAGGAGGTGTCCAGTCTAATGAATGAACCGAATACTACTACTACTACTACTAATAATAATAATAATAAAAACAACAACACCAAAAATAATAATAGTAAATTATGGATGATGTGGGGACCTATGGTGGTCCTGTCGGCTAAGGATCCTGTGAGAAAACCACAGGGAAACACCCTGGACTGTGAGGCCTTTGAGTAGAAATCAAATGTGAAGTGTCTTATCTAGAATGATGACTAGGTAAGTCAAGCATATGCATTTCAAAGAGAAAGGGGTCAAGGAACAGAAATGCCACAACTGTGGAGCTCTAGATTGGGACAAAAACTAATTGGGGGGAACTCTTACTCTTCTTTTTTATTTTTGTTCTTACTTTCTAAAAATAGAAAGTTGTTGAAATGCATACTATAGCTGAAAAATTGTTGTGTTTATTTCTGTTTGAAATAGACAATACATGCTCAAATAGTTAAATTTCATTAAAAGAAATGAAGATGATTGAATTTGCCTATATGCATATGTTGAGTTAAGGATAACATGCATGAAAGAATTTGGAGAAAAGAATGAAACTCCTAGTACATTAAGTAAATAAAATGGATGAATTGTTAGGATGCTAGCCTAATGAATTTGTGGTGATTGATTGCATATCCAAGATTTCATTTGAAATATGGTTGATGTTATCCTAAAAAGTTAAAGAGGAGTGGACAAACACTTGTTATCAACAGAACCAAAGTGATGAAGTATAATAGAATTCAAGTGAACATGATTCAACATCAAAGAAACAACTTGAAAGTTGAAATGAAAGGGATATTATCATCAACATAACCAATGTGATGAAGTATATCATAGTTTGTTGAACCTGATTCATCTTTCAGAAAACATCTTGAAATATTAAATACAAGTTTATCCTTGCATAGTTTCATAATTTCTGATATATTTAAATTGTATGTGCCTATAAACATTAGAGAGTTGAGGACGATGTAGACTTTAAGGGGGAGGGGAATGTAACACCCCTAGTTTGAAACCCCCAGTCTATTTCTTGCAAGGGTAAAATTGTTGTATTTTTGTAATTATCAATATTAAAATCCACAAATGGGTATGCTAAAGTGATCAGGGACTTGTATATTCACCAAAGACACTAACATGGTGAAAAGTGTCCTTATGGGGAGGCTGTCATGTTATGACACCCTTAAACCACTAATTCCCTAAAGTTACCTTACATCATGAATTATACCAAATTTTCCCTTTTTATTAACTTAAACTTAATTTATGGATAAAAATGGATTATGTGTGATTAAGTGCGTACATATTTTTTAAATAAAAATTAAAAAAAGACTGTAAGATGGCTCATGTGAGAGACCATATGAAGAAGAAATGGCATGAAAACTAAAATGGAGATGGTTGGACCAATCCTAGTGTGGGAGAAGTTTAGAGAAAAAACGACCATGAGTTTTTTCCCTGAGGGAGAAAAACCTAAAATGGAATGTTGAGTGAAAGAAACCAATTCTGGAATTACTAATTCTAAAACTGTGATTGTTTGTGCCTCTGATCATCTCTGTAATTATGGAAAATGACGTAGGTATTTGACTTGGTGAAGTTCTAATAACTGTTAATAGTGATGTATCTTGCTGTTGTGCTAATCATATGCACAATAGAGATAAAAATTTAATTCCTTATTTAAGTTTCTAAGTTTGGATACAAGGAATGAATTCATGATTTGCTTGGTTGAATTCATGTGTATGGACAAAGTGCAAGTTTAAATCTACAATAATGCTTGGAAATTTCATAAATGCAAATTCTTTTATTAAGTCGAAGTATGGAAAATTAATTTCTTGTAATAATGGTTAATTTATGGGTTCATAATTGAAATGTTTATTCAAATTATGTCGAAGAGTACAATTCTTGGAAAATTAGATGAATGGATAAATAAGCTAGAATTCCATTCATTTTTATTATTTTTCTTTAACTTGGATGTTTATTTGTAACTAATTAATTAACATAGCAAATTCCCATGGTAATTGCTAGTTTATTGTAGAGTTCAAATGAAAGGTTTGTGAAAATATGTTGAAGAGTTTAACTCTTAATTTCCAAATAGTTGGAAGACAATAGTTCATTAAGTATTGAATGAAATGTTCCAATTAATTATTCAAATTATTCATTTACTCCGTAGTTCTTACTGTGTAGTAAATGATTATGTCCTAATAAATAAATTTTAAACAATACCATGTGCTAAGGAATGTTTATAGGTGCCTTGCATTGAGTGGTATTATTTTTTTTGAAAGAACAGGATGAGTTTTCTTAATCCAGAATTTTAGATATTTAGGTCAAAGTCTAAGTTCAAATTTATTCATTTTTATAAATACTATGGGCCAATGAGTGGTTTTTCTTTTTAATTCAAAGGCATTTGAATCGTAGGGATTGTATGCAATTATTCCATGGGTTGAATTAGTAAGCAATATGTTATTTACCTTTCATGCATTGGAAAGAATGGAAAATGTTTTCCTAAAACTCCACTTCACAGTGATTAAGAATGTAATTACTAGGTTGTTCTTACTTTTTCTTATCTTAAATAGGAAAATACAGTACTTGAAGATTGTTTATGTATATAAGCTTAGTTGTTTTTGTTCCATTTTTGTAGAACAAACTGTACAATTCATTCTATGCATTGGAAGGAATGGTAAATGTTTTCCTATTTAATTTATGGAAACCCCACTTGGCAGTTTTTAAGACACTTCTTATCACATTGTTCTTACTAGGCAATAAGCTTAAAACGAATATGTTGAAATAATATTTTCCTTCATCTTATTAAAATGGAAAAATAAATAACTTGAGGAATGTCTAAGTATGAACTATAGTTGACTTGTTTCATTTATGAAAACATATTGGGTAATTTCTATGAAAGTACTAATTTGGACCGTTGTTTAATTTAAAGGGATGATCTTTTGAGGCTATTTGAGTTTGATCTTATTTCAAGGAAACAAAGTAGATAATGGGAGAAGAGCTTGGAGGGGGATTGGCCTGTGGATCTAGGGTTAATTCCAAGAGGGTGATCTCGGGGGGGGGGGGGGGGGGGGTGGTTATTAATGAGTTCATGATGGGAAATATCATTTGCTTCAATAACAATAACATTGGTTTGTTGTTGGATGAAGGAAGATGTTTTGAGGGAGGGTAATAATGGATCTAGTTTGGAGTTGATCTTGTTTTTTTTTTATCACTTTCCATTGTTCCTTTTTTTTCCTATCATGGTTGAGCGAGGGGAGGATTTTTTGCAGTATTTTTCAAAATGTCTAGACTCATACATTGCTTGCACTTGAAAGGTAGATTTTCATAATCCAAATTTTGTATGTGGGTCTAGTTATATAGTTTGATTTTGATGGCTTTAGGTAGGCTTTGATTTAGGTCAACTTATACAGATTCTAGAAAATTAAAACAAGATACATTTTGGCTTAGATTTGTTAATGTACTTTCCAAGCACATTTTCGATTGAGTGTAGGGATTCTCCATTCTAGAAATCGAGAGTAAGATGAGGGAATCTGACCCAAACTAACACTGTTGAGGGCACATCAATTTCAAGATCAAAATCAAGGATCAATTTGTTAAGGTACATTTTGTAAGATCCTATGAAGTACAATTCACTTCTAATATGAGATCCCAATCCTCTTTGACATCAAAGAGGAAGGCATAGAAATGTCATGGAAAAAAGTAAGAGAGCTTTCCTATTTACATGCCCATATAGTTTTTCTACATCGAATTGTCCATGGGTTTTGGTGATGGTTAAATGGTTATGAATTTATTGATTAGGCCCTTTTTTTCTAGTGAAAGTGCTTTGGGGTGAGTAATAATAGGTGGGATCTAATCTCTAGAGATTACATCTATTTTTCGAACAAAGCGAGAAGAGGTATCCTTTGTAATTGATTCTCCCAAGGATACCATCAAATATTTGAAGGATACAATGTAATTGTTAGAAAAATAATCCAACGCTTGGTACCTTGTTTTATAACCTTAGTCAATTTTATTTGTTTCTTAGGATTAAATTGCTATGGTTTAGACTTAGGGAATTTTCCTAGGAGGTGAACTGGTTATTTCCAGGAATTTCACACCTACACCAGCATTATAGTTGGTCAAAATATCACATGTGAACCCTCATTTATTTCCTCAGGGAACTACGTCCTTGATTTGGGTGATATGGGTTTGACTAGGGGGTGCTTATGTGTATTTTTTTCCCATTTTGGCTCTCCTAGGAGCATTTATTGTCACCTAGAGCCTCCACCACACCTCTAATTTCTCACCCACGCATGCCATGGGGTCATAATTTCCCTAACACACTTCATCCATGTTCACACCTTGGTTCGTGACCGTTTGGGATGAGTTGGAGCTTGTTTTTCCCACCTAGGGGGGGTTGAGGCCAATTTTGGCCATGTCACATGTACACTCAGATTTGGATTCCTAATCATAATGAATTGATCCTGATGTAATATATACCTTTTATTAACACATTTATATGTTAGATAGTTCAATAATATTCAGTTTCTGTTCATAGGTGTATGTAAAATTGTTTCTTTTTTAAGATTTTTTGCTAGTTTTTGCAAGTAATTCAAATTGTGAGAGTCTCTTCAACTCCTATATCATGTTGTAGATCAAATTATCACATGGTATCAGAGATTATTGGATTTCTAGATCAATCTTGAGTGTTTGAGCTACATTTTGAGAGAATGTTCAGATAAAATTTGAGTGTTTTTGTAGGAACTTTCTGCAAAACTCACCACTAGCGCAAGAAGAGGTGGAGGAAAACCACATATTGATCACTCCATTCAATAAATTTGAATGGAAGACCGATATGGTCATCAAACTGAGATCTAAGGGTATCTACATGGTCACCATGGGTACAGAAGTGGAACCAAACTTTGCAATAGAGAAGTCGAAATACTTCAATAGAATTGATGATCCCTTTGGATTGTTGTGTCAAAGCATTTAAAGAGAGCTCCTATTTCATGTTGACAGTTTAACAGCCCCAAATGAGGTGTGGCAAATGCTTGAATCTCTCTTTGGGAAAATTGATGATCTGAGGGGACAACATCTTGAAAATGATCTCATTAGCCTGAGCCCAGCGCATTTGGACACTATCCAAGAGTTCTTCACCAAAATCAAGTCCCTATTACTTCAAATCAAGCAATGTGGAATTGAGAAGAAGGAAGAACAGTTGATACTGTCAATCCTTTTCGAAGTTGGGGCTAGAATATTCAGTGTTTGTTAGCACATTCCTTTCTAGAAAGCTAACCATTCAAAATTGGCAAATTCCAACACTAGTTGGCTTCATGGAGTCCCTAACCCAGGATCAGTACAATCTAGTTGATATGGGCACCATCAAAGAAAGAAAGGATCAAGCCTTTTCTATGGGTGTTTCAAATTCCTCCAAAGGCAAGTAGAAGGCAAAGAGTTTGAAGTAATCATAGAAAAGGAAGCCATATAAACTCAAAACCACTAATGGGGGTTCAAATCCTCCTAAGGATAAGGACAATAAGGGAAAGGAGAAGTCCAAGTGAACCTATTTCAAATATGGCCATTGAAATGATGGTGCAGATGCTGGAGAAAAACAACATCCCTGCCCTAGATTGTGCAAGGAATAAATATGGCAGCTCAGGTTCTAACAACGAGAAATGCCATTCCTTGGAAGCAAGTTATTATGATCCCTCCACCTTCATTATTGAGTTAGGGGAATCTATACACATGGCTTCCACCAAAGAGATATTATCCTCTATGCATTCAAATAGTGGTCCAACTGTTTGAATGGGAGATGAATCGAAGATCCATACCAAAGGATTTGGGAGGATCGACCTTAACCATGGATATTTCAGTGATTTCCTCTATGTACCATACTTGGCATAAAATTGGTTGTCAGTGTACCAAATGACACATACAAGAGAATCCAAGAGAGTAACATTTACTCCAAATTTGGTAGAGATAGTAGAAATCTCCTCCAACCAAGTTGTGGCATTGGGGTATGCAGACCACCAAGCTAGGATGTATAAGTTCTCAAAATTTCTTCCTAATTACAAAGGCAAATCTCTTCTATCACATGACAATGAGACCTCCAAGATATGGCATGAAATATTTGGACACATGAACTACATGTACCTTCAAGCATTGAACAAGGATGAGATGGTGAAAAGGCTACCTCAAATCAAATCTTCCAATGGTGCTTGTATTGGCTGTGTAGTGGGCAAACATCCATAGTGCAACCATGAGAAGGGGAAGGAAAGGAGAGCCACACAAACAATTGGATTGGTAAATTCATACCTCATTGTTCCTCTTCCCAATCCTTCCTATGGAGGATCAAGGTATGTGAACTCACTTTCATAGATGACTACTCAAGGTTTTGTTGGGTATACTTCCTTAAGTTAAAATCTGAAGTCTTTGAGACATTGAAGATTTGGAAGGCCTTAGTGTAGAACCAAAGTGCAAATAAGATAAAAATACTTAGGACTGATAATGTTAAATAATATGTCGATAAAAATATGTAGAATCTTTGTCAGGAATGTGGCATCCAAATGCAACATTCGGTCCCCTACACACCACAACAAAATGATGTGGTAGAGAGGAAAAATAGGGCTCTCAAAGAGATGGCTACATGCATGATTGAGGAAAAGGATCTAAGTCCCAATGTATGGGATGAGGCCATAAATTGTGCTGCATATTTTCAGAACAGGGCATTACATAAATCAGTCAAAGGAAAAACTCCCTATGAGGCTTGGTTTGGCCACAAACCAAATGTCTCACATTTCAGAATTTTTGGCTCAAGGGCATGGGATCGAATTCCACCAAAAAAGAGGAAGGAATTGCAGCCATAGATAAAATAATGTATCATGGTTGGTTATGGTGAAGAAACAATGGGTTATAAGATATTTGATACATCCACACACAAAACATTCATTGAGATGAGTGTGCAATTCAAAGAGGAGATCATACTGGATTTTGAGCTAGCACCGGAGCAATTCTCTTCTCCCCAACACCATGATGATGTAGGTAATTATTCAAGCTCTTATTTTTCTGATATTTATGATAATTACATGTATGAATATGACATTTAAGTACATGAATCACCTTCAAGGCCCAAATGGGCTGAGAAAACTATACAAGTTATTGGGGATCTAGCAGGAAATCCTCTAGATTCTAGGAAGACAAGATCCCATTTTCACAATGCTTCTTATGCAAGTGAAATTTATCTTGCTGAGAAATTTTATATGATGATTAGATCTGATTCACAGTCATATCAGAAAGATTTTCATGAACCATGGTGGAAATCATCCATGCAAGAGGAATTCAATTCCCTTTAAGAAAATGAAACATGGAAATTGGTTCCCTTGTCTCCCAAGAGGAAGGTTATGCAATGTAAGTGGGTCTTGTTACGGAGAAAAATTCCTATGGCTTGGGGTACCACAATAGATAGAGTAACCATAGAAATCAATCCTTTCCCATATGCAAGAGAAATAAAAAATCTAACACTAAAGGATCTCGAAACATACCATATTCCAGATGGTGGATGTAGATCCTCATTGAGCTTTTCCAATCTCACTTGTATTAGCAATTTGCTCTCTCAACATTTAGCAAACAAGACAAGCATGCTATATAATGGTGTTAGACCTACTCTAGAATATATAATCAGTAACATATAAGCATTTGAAAACATACATGGATTCAATATTCATTTAAATACACATTATTGGACAGGAAAAGATATTTCTATTAATATAAATCAGAGATTATAATAGTGACAACCCTTGTCAGCACGTCTGCGAACCGTAGAAACTGAGTCCTCCACCTCAACCTCCACCACTTCAATCCTCCATCTCTCAATAGCAAGCTCACAAGCAAAGGAAATCTTGGGAAGAACACAAAGTGCTCCAAGGGACAAAGGGATGTAGACTCAAGTATAAGCTCTGGAAACAATGGGCTATAGTTTTCTTGCTCTTCAATTCCTCTCCTTTCAATGTATCCAAAGGGTTCCTTATATAGTGCTTCAATGGGGTAATGGAAGGTCAAATCCGAGTGATCTCAAGGCATATGGAAGTCCAAGAGACAAGTGACTTGGATCCACATCAAGGAAAACTCCAAAACTATTTGGCCTTTTGCACACATCCTGATGTACGCGGGTTTGAGGGTCATATCCATGTATATACACGGGAATAGGTTTAAAAGACATGTATGGAAAATAATGCATGTTTTAGGGATGATATTGGAAACATCAAAGTTACAAAAATGGTCCATGGGGTCCAAAGAGTTTGCAGAGGGACAGGAAAGGCGATAAATGTGTGATCCACCATGTGTGGTAAAATCAGCTGTAACAGATACCCCCTAATGTATGAGGTCAGAGGGGTGATACGATGGCCGAAATACATTATAAGTCCATTTGAGAAGTGAAGTGATAAAGAACCGAGTGTAAGAACCATCCATCCAATAGTATAATACAATAATCAAACTCTGCACATGAATGTAAGTACATACAATAGTCCCAGATATATAAGAGTACAATGGCCATGAATAGGCATGATACAAAATATGACATGTGTGTTCATCACCATGTACAATATAGATATATCATAATCTCCATGATGAAGATATACAACAGATCATGATCTCCATGAAATCTGAAGATATACAATGGATAAAGATCTCCATAATGGCTGAAGATATTTGACATACACTGGAATCAAGTCACGAGAGCTGAAATCTCATGAACACTGTCACGATCAAGGAGGTAGCATATATGAAATGCCACCAATATGGAAGGTCTTCTACACAATCCACTTCGAGTACATGTCCTACTCTGTGAATAGAGGTGTCGAGTTCAAACATAGTAGTCCATCGTCTGATTACTAGTCATTGATGTATACCGTTAACAGACGTGAGATCACCCACCGATAATGAAAATGGGAATCAAGGTACAAGAGTGCAAACTAACAAGTGTGAATAAATGTGTTGAGGTCGAACACTTGAAAGAATCCATCGATCAGGGGACATTGATGTATTCCCAAAACTATCGATGGCGAGAGAACCTACCACTGATGACTACAAGTCTCAAGGCACTCAAAATGACTCTAGATTCCTATCCTAGAATAAATGATCTAAATTCAATGGGATGAAATCCATTGGAAGGAGGGCATTAAGGAATCCCTCATCATCCAATACAAGGTACTCAACAAAGTTGTATGATGTGGAAGGACTCGATCATAATGTGCACGAACCAGTAACCGTATCAGGAATGGACAACATGCAAAGTCAAGAGAACTGAGGAATGGCTGACTTAGGTTTCAACTTCCTTCGAGCAAGAGAATAAAGGTGAATGGTGACTAAATGTAGGCAACATAGACTCAATATACAAAATTGGTACATCTCTGCGACACAGGAGGCATCGACAGAGGCTCCGTAGGGACTGGAAGCTTAACTAGCTGGTGGAGATAAACTCAAAGAAACGAGTACAACTCCTAAAGTCGAACTATTAACCCAACCAATATATGTGATATACAGTGCTCTGTTCGAAGGTGACATGACTCGACTACTGCCAAATATAACATCTTTTCTTGTCTGGGGCTTTTGTTTTTAAATTTTTTTTTTGTACTTTTTCAAATATTTTGAAAAGCTTGAAAAAGAATAAAAGTGCTTTATAGTTACAGACTAGGAGGAGATGAGTGTCCAGGGGAAAAAAAACTAGTTCCAAGTAGCAAAACATACCTATGCTCGATGCAAGGACACATGTGTAGGATAACGACACTCAGGGGAAAGTCTCCTCCTGGTAAAAATGGGCAATCAAGATGGAAAGTATATGTAAAATTCCTCTGCTTGGCTAGGCATGAGACAAGCTTGGGCTATATGGCTGATAATTAAAGTCAAGGAAGCCTGCATAGGGCTTAATAAAGAAAGAAAAGCTCATGATAATGCAATTACAACTTGGCATAAGGGAGTCCTGGGGGAAAAGGCCAGCAAAAAGATCAAGAGGAGTATGAGGCTCTTGCGCAAAGTCATGGTGATACTATACAAAGGACTCCCACACCCTAAAGGAAAAATGTCAGCATGGGCACCAAATGCAAAACAAGAGCTAACTAGAGCACCCATGTATGGTCAAGCTCTACCATTCACATCATGTCACTTCTAAAAACAACTAGAAGGTTTCGTGACAAGATAGAATGGGTTCGTACCTAAAGTTATAATGAAATGGCCATAAGGTCATGCAAAGTGCAAATGGACGTGAAACCTAACCTATATACCAGTTTAGAAATAATACCTAAAATAGGCACGAATAGATCAAAACCATGGTCAAACGACGCTCAAAATGGACTCCTACATCATCAAATTAGTCCAAAACAGTCCACAATGGTAAAAAACAATCAAAAACTATAGAAAGTGGGTAAAAATTTAAAAAATTTCTATAAATAGTAAAAAATTCAAAAATTCCATATCACTTGAAATTTTTACCCATTTGAGCTCAAAACTTCCATGCACATACACGACTATTTTGCAAATAGTTGCATATGCTGCTGCGCATAAGGATTTTTAAGGTAAATAATGACCAAAAATCATGTTTTATGTGAAGGATGTTTCTAGAATGGAGGGAGAGAGAACATGGTGATGTAGAAAAGGTTGTTCAAGGTGACTTAATGGCCCAACAAGCTCTACATGCATGCAGTTTGTATAAGTTTTGGTGTCTTGGCAGCCTGAGGGCCAAACCAAGACTCCTGCAAATGCTAATGGATTACTAGGATCCAGACTTAGAGTATTTTCACATTGATGGGATGTCTCTTAGTATAGAGATTAAAGACATATACTTTATTATTGGATTATCCCGACAAGGAGAGGTTGTAAACCGATGTTCTCATGGGCCCGGAGGTGGCCTAACTATTGATGAGTACATTACGGTATACTACTTTCCGGACATGGGAAAGGTTGGGAGTCAAATCCTGACAAAATCGATCCATGTATTGGGACTGAAGGCCATAGTATTGGCACTTGGTAGGATAGCCAGTCTAGCTTCACTCCACCAGGCCTCGTGGCCATTGATGTTCTATGCGGTGGAGTGTATGAGACCCATAGTGTATGACTGGAGCACTGCAATCTTGAGTAACATGAAGCAACAGCTCAATGACTGCAAGATGGGCAAGGTGAGAAACTTTGATTTTGACAGCATACTAAGCAAGTTCTTCTTTGAGCGTGTACTAGGGCTAAGCCCTAGAGTGGGCATTCCTCCACATGGAGTTTGAGATCCGGCCCAACGACGTTGGGAAACTATTATGCCCAAACTGGGTGGAGGTAGGTTGGCTAACCCCTACCCAATGGACTTCTTTCCATGGTGGTGGCGGCATATCATTTCCATCGATGACTACCCCTATGCAGGGATAGATTTTCAGGGAGATCCGGATATTCCCCTACCACCAGGAGCAGCATATGGTGACATAGGTAATGAATCCCAAACCCTCTTTTTAATTTTTTTTAATTATTACTTTTTTTGTGTGTGTTTTTTGATATATTGACTCAAAAGACATGTTTTGGTGTGACGACACATAGTGACAATCTGTCATGTGTATGTAGATGTTGGACCACGGTGACCTGACGGTTTCCCTCATCTTAGACAGAGGGGAAGATGAGATGACATCATGGGTGTGGATGCAGAGCGGATGCTCCAAAGCATCCACACAAACTTTGTACACTTGACACACAGGGTACCCATGGCGCAAGTCGAGGACTTTCCTGAGGCCATGTAGTGCTAGGTGGTTGGTGTACCATAAGCATGGGTTTGATTCTTTCAATGGCTAGCTAGAGCCATGGTGTGTTTCCATGATCAAAACCCCCCTCCTCCTCCTCAGTCTTAGAGACCTAAGAGTGTTTCATTTTTGTACTACCGTGTATTATATTTTGGTGGCTCGGAAGCCCCAATTTTGTATTATGACACTTATGTAGTATGACATCACATTTTGGATGTTTAATGAATTTTTTTTATGATGATCGATTTTATTTATTTACGTGTGTAAAAATGTATGTTTTTGATATGCTTATGGTCTATGAAACAAATGCCAATCTAATACATAGTTAGCATATGAGTCAGCAACTTGATTAACAATTCTTGAAGCATGTATGTATGTTATGTTCTCAAATTGTCATTCTAGCAATCTCACATGTAATATTCTTTGTAATAATGTCAAATCCCTAATACGATACAAGCCTTTAAGCTGTGAAACCACTAACTGCGAATCAAGATGTACCTCAAGAGAGAGAACACCATGTGAAATGGCATCCCGCAATAACTTGATAATGACACTATATTCAGCAACATTGTTCAAAGAAGGATGGAAACATACGCCTCCTAAAGACAATACTTGACCCATAGGAGTATAAATCACCCAATCAGCAGAAGCTAAGTTTTGAGTGTGACGGCTAGCACCATCAACAAATCCTATGTAAGCGAAAGACTCCATCGACATCTTCGATAAGAAATGAAAGCTAATCAATAAACCCGATCACCATAAGAAAACCTAACTATGCAAAAAACTATACAATAATATACAATAATCAGCCCTGGTTGAAGATCATGCATAGTATCTTTTAAGATAGATCCCATTTCCAGGCTCTGCCAAGGCTGTCCCTTCATAATCAACCAGCTCATAGGTGCCCTTCTCTAACACACATTTCACTGCGTAAGGACTATGCCACATGGGATTAAAATTCCCTTCCCCCAAGGGTTCTTTAGCTTGATCCCATAAAAGGACCAAATCACCTTCACTAAACCTCCTTGGATGGACAGACTTATCATATTGGGCCTTAACACGATGCTTATTTACTTCTAGAGCCACAAAGGTGTCCCGGCGCTGCTCATCAAGCTACTCTAAGTGGACCAAATGTTCCTCCAATGCAGAAGTGTCTATTAAAATCTCTATAGCTAGCTTCAACGAAGGGATTTCGCATTCAACTAGCAAGATGGACTCCACCCCATGTACTAGTTGATATGGAGAGAAACCGATGGTAGTCTTAACCGCGGTTGTATAGGCCCACAAAGTAGGATATAACATGATATTCCAATTCATCTTGCTTTGTGCGATGGTTCATTGGAGAATGGAATTAAGTGATTTATTCACTGCTTGAACCTGTCCATTTGCTTGAGGGTAATAAGAAGAGGAGTGCTCATGATTATAGCCTAAATTCGAAGCCAACTCTTCCATCATTTTATTCTAAAAGAGCCTACCATGGTCAGTCACAAGCTCTTTCGGAATGCTGAACCGAGTAATAATTTGGTTGAAAATGAAATGCATGACTGTCTCACCGTCATATTTAATCATGGGCATAGCCTATGCCCATTTCATGAAATAATCGACAGCCACTATAATGTGATGATGCCCCCCAGTTTAAGCTGGGTTGCAATCCATGAAGTCAAGCCCCCACTTGGTGAAGGGACCGATGGTGATAATCAGATGTAACGGGGCAGGGTGCGAGCGCATATTACATGCAAACACCTAGCAAGGGTGACACTTCTTGACCTCATTGACATAATATTTGAAGATCGACAACCAAAAATATCCCGCTCTCAATATTTTTTGGGTTGTTGAAAGCCCAAATAAATGACCACCACACACCCCTCCATGGCAATCATTCAGCACAACCGCATCCTCATCATGGGTTAAACAATGATGCAGAATGGAATCTACCCCATAGTGGTACAAAGTGTTATCCACTATAAAGTAGTTCTTAGATACATGAAATAATCGTCGTCGCTCATCCCATGAAAGGTGAGTAGGGGCTTTCAACATTTGCAAATATACAATAATATCCCCATACCATGGGTCCAAAGTTGAGATAAGGAAAATATGCTCATCGACAAACGTATCCTCATAAGCCTCCTCCTCCTCCACACTTGAAAATAAAAAATGAGCTCCGCAAAGATCAACAATTTCTTTGATTTCTCCAAAATGAATTCATGATTGCAAAATAACAATCCACTTATTATATGTTCCCCCGATCATCCTTCTAGTGAGGATGAACTGAAATGGATTGACATGAGCTACCACCAATGTTTGGCGAAGGAGAATGTAATGTCTCAATCTATGAACCACATGAACAGTGGACAAGGCAAGTTTCTCCATATGAGAATAATGGATTTCCACATCAATAAGGTTCTAGTTCAAATAATATATGACATGCTCATGGAGATCCTCATCCTCCTGAACCAAAACCATACCAACCATCTCCATGGACGCGGCTACATAAATAAAAAAATCATGGCTATAGTTAGGTGGACTAAGAACAAGGGCTGATGCTAAGGCTCGCTTAAGAGCATCAAAGGACTCTTGGGCTCGCTCATCCTAGCAAAAATTAGTGTCCTTCTTTAAAAGACACATAAAGCCTTTAGTCAAATTGGAAAAATTAACAACAAATCTCCAAAAGAAATTTTCCATGCCTTGCAAACACTGAAGATGTCTAATATTACATTGGGGAGACAATTGAAGTATTGCCTCAACCTTTAAGGGATCGACTCTTATACCTTCCTTGGATACAATGAACCCTAGCAAGCGACCAACAGTCACGCAAAAGATGCACTTATGACGATTTAACCTAACCTAGTAATCTCAAATGGTATGGATGACGCACTCTTAGACAAGAATGAGCAGCAATATCATCCAAATAAACTTCGATAATCATCTTGAGATCATGAAAAATTAAGGTCATATCCCATTGAAATGTGGCTTCGGCATTTTTAAGACCGAAAGGCATCTTCCGATATGCAAACGTACCCCAAGGACAAATAAATGTAGTTTTATGTTCATCTTTAGGTTTGATCTGAATCTAATTATATCTGGAAAAACCGTCCCTCAAGGAGAATACCTCGCTTCCCACACACTCATCCAAAATATGATCAATAAATGGTGTGGGAAAATTATCCTTAGGACAAGCACAATTTAAATCATGGAAATCAGTGCATATACGGATCGCTCCCTACTTCTTATCAACTGGAATGGGATTTGAAACCCACTCCATCAAGGGAATGGGATAGATAAAACCATCTTTTAACAGCTTCTCTATCTCATCCTTAATAGTGGGTGCTTTTCTAGGATTCACCGCACACAAACGTTGTCGAACGGGCTTCGCATTCAAATAGGTATTAATCTCATGTTCGACAATATGAGGTTCGATACCTGGAATTTCTTTGTATGACCAAGAAAAGATGTCATGAAACTCTTTAAATAGCTCGGTATACTCCTTGATTTCATCAGGGGAACGATCCACCACAATGTAGACGTTCTCTTGCCAGGATCATGAGAAATATTGATAGGAATAGTAGGTGATAAATTCGCCATGTTCCCATCAGCCATCTGACCAGGAGAGCTCAATGGAATCACGGGACTACCAATATTCTCGCTAAGAATCTCGCTAAATTCATCACGCTCCATATGGTTAAGCTTGGGAAGAAAATATGATCTATGATGTAACTCTTCCCAAGGTGGCTCAACCCTAGACATCGCCTCAATAATGGCTTCATCTGAGGAAAAACATCGTCAAGGAAATCATGTGCATGAGAGGACTCAACTGCCCATGTAGGCAGCACATACAAGTCCTCCTCCTCCATTCGTGAAGAGGAAGGACTAGACTTTGCAACACAATCAAGATTCGCTTGATATGCTATCATTGTTGCACGCAATGGCACATATGTTTCGATAGGTCCATTCGAAGGACTCGATGAAGGAAGAATCCAAGGATATTCGATATGGGTAGTGTGAAAAGACACCGAATTCAATGAAGACAAAGCCCCACTAAAACTAGATCTGATCATAAAAATGGGCACAGGACAACTAAAGGTCCCCATAAGAGATGGATACATACCCACACCCACACTCCCAGTTTCTGGCTGAATGATCGATAATCAGGATAGAAGCTCCCAATGATGCACTAACACTCGGATTATGGAATGATGTCTAATCAATTGTAATGATCTTCCCATTAAATGGAAATCATACTACTCGAAAGAGAGGAGAGGCTACGGCTTGCATACTATACATCCAATTCCGGACCTAAAACATATTGTAGTAAAGGGGCGCATCAACCACCTCGACCTCGATCGTGACTCTCTTCCCTCCCAATTGGACCTTAAGAGAAGGAAGAATCCCATGAGTCTGAAATGATCTACCGTCAAAGGTAGTCAACATAGTGACGGATTGAGACAACTCAGGAGAACCCAAACCCTTCCAACATGACAAAGACATCACGAAAGTAGCAGCACCTTCAACAATCA
Source organism: Pseudotsuga menziesii (assembly GCA_001517045.1). NCBI lineage: Eukaryota > Viridiplantae > Streptophyta > Pinopsida > Pinales > Pinaceae > Pseudotsuga > Pseudotsuga menziesii. The sequence continues at coordinate 107,219 of LPNX011082579.1, read as the reverse complement.
CAGTGCATTGACGATCATATTAAGACACTCTACATGAATTAAAAGAGACACATAGTAAGGAAAGCAAGGTTGTAGTCCCATGGTTTCAAATTTGATGACGAAAGAAGAGTTATCATCATTAACCCCAAGAGAAGAAAGAAAGGCTTTCCTTTGCGGAGAATAACTTTGAAGTAATTTAAGCACAGACATCACACAAGGAGTTTGGACCAAATCCTCAACAACGAATCAGTTCTGGGTGGCTTGGGCATTAGGATTGTGCCCCGAACACTTTAGGGATCCCTTAGGAATGAAAGGTGCAATTTCAGGTTTATCCATAGGGTTTTCGATACACAAAGTGTTCTTGGGTGGAGCGGGTTCTTTTCCAAGGTCTGATTGTGACGAACCATAATCTTTCACATGAGTCACAACCTTAGTAGCACATACCATGTTGATGCAACCATGACGAGTATTGGCTTCCAACATATTTTGATCTCCACCCGATGCACAATGAGGATCATGGGTCCTCGAGTTCATATTTTGATTATGGGGTAAAGGATTAGTTAGCACAGCTGGGCCCTGTGCTATGAATCTCAAAGCATCTTCCATATGAGGGAACAAGTGAGTGAGGTGGTCCTCCTTACACAATTTACAAGGAAACTTTAACTTATGTTTAGACTACTTGTCCACCCCAGCATTGCGGGAATTCTTGTCATTAAAATTAACATTTTCATTCTTGTTCCCACCCTTACAATTATTTTTACCCTTTTTCTTATTCCTTCTGGGCTGTTGGTTGCCCTTCTGGTCCGATGATTGCATAGAAAGTACACTCGCCGTTTCAGTGGGTTGAGACGAAGCTGTGGCTTGTCCCGAAGTAGATTGATTAATAGACAATTGGATCACTTGTTTCACAACCAAATCCACAGGTTTGGAACTTGTACAACCTACGATGCCATTGGCATGTGGTCTAGGCTTGATCTAGGGATCGAAACTAGAACATAGAGCATTAGGTATAATCTCATACAAAAGTCCATATTGAGAATAGATGAAATCCAACTCTTGTGCCCTAAAGATTGTTTGTTCCTCATTTTGGACTTCGGATGTAGAAACATCCTTCGCGATGTAAGGTAACAATGACTTGAGGAACCACTCAAGGAGAAATTCCAGTGGTATAAAGGATTTAATCAACCTCTTCCATCTACGCCACTCTTGAATATGATCCGAGATATGTGTGGCTTTGTCTTGTCGAAATTTCGACAAGAGTCTGGTACCAATGTCATAACACACGGGTAGCTGAAAGTGATTGAGAAAAGTCATGGAAAGGTCATCAAATAAAATGAATGCCCCCTTAGTAACTCTATATACCATTTCGTTGTAGGCCCGGTGAGGGTGCATTGAAATAGCCTTAAACAGATTGAGTCATCATGGAAGGAATTGGAAGAGCACCAAAGGTGAAAAGTAGTGACATGTTCACTAGGATACTCTCTTGCTTTTCCCTTGAACTTGGGAATGTCTGAGGGAAGCTTGTTAGGGATAGTAGGCTAGGCCAGGTCATGAGATACCGGATCGTTCATAAGTCTTGATAAGTCAAGTAAGTTCAACGTTGCGAGGAAAGGGATCCTAGGTTGACCCAGGCTATGCCATGCTCCCTGATAGTTCTGGTTCATATAAGGTTGATTACTGTAAATACCATGGACTTGGCGATAATATCCTCCTCCCATTTGACCCGTGTAGGGCTGCATGGAAGCATTATTATGTGGTGCACCTTGACTATGCGGTGCTACAAAGCCATAATTGGAAGAGTAAGTAGGTTGTTGATACCTGTACCCATAGGGTTGATAGCTTTGTCCATACTATGGTCCATAAGACTGTCCATGAGTAGCTCCATAAGGTGTCCCATGGGATGTCCCATGAGAAGCTCCATAGTTAGGGATATGGGGAACTCCTTGTGATGGACCGTGGGATGATCTAGAAATAGGAATATGACCTCCCAAGACAAAAGGAGGTACTTGACTTTGAGATACTACCATGTGAGTAGTCGCAGTACAAACATGGCTAGTAGCAATATTCCGGCCCGAAGGACAATGTGAATGAGGGGGAGGAAGGGTTTTCAAAAATGCATTTGAAGGAGTAGGGTCTGAGGATGAAGGGACATGTGAAGGGATGTAATTGGTGTTCTCTATGGTAACTCATATCGGTTCAGGTATCCACATATGACTACTAACACTAGGTCTAGAACAGACATGTTAGGTAGCTTCCACCACTGGGATGGAAGGTGCAATGTGACTAGTGCTCCCAAATATCTCCGCATGGAAAGGAATAGGAGTGCCCCTAGGTGTAGTGCTAGGTTCAACATCTTACTCGACATGATGTGCCAGATTGTGTGGAGGGATATTAAGCATGCCATAACGAACATGGCTAGTGCTTGTGAGTTCATGATGAGTCTCATCACCTGGAAACCAATACTGGTGACCTGTGAATGAGGGATCATAACCAGAATGTGAAGGAATTTCCGGTGAAGGATCATATATAGAAGTAGAATCTGCATCCCCAACCTCATGAGGTGGAGAAGACATCTCAGGAATCTCATCCTCATGATCTCCCATCATGTGTGAATCAATGTGAGAAGTAGTCTACCCGGATTGTCTATTTCTCTCTCCTAAAGGAGGAGGAGACATTGAAGGTGGAAGTCCTACTAAATGACAAGAATGGCGAAGTGCCGCACCCGAATCCACAATGACTCAAAAATGAAAAAGACTCAATCTAATTATGCAAACCCTAGGCAAACTAGCGTGCACAGAGCATACACCTATAAAATGTAAAGCCAAATCACAAGCAAAGAAGGGTAGGATATGTGAGCTCCCGAATGAAGCAAGTATGTCTCACCTAAGAGAGGCTTGAGACTCCCATACAGAACAAGCAGAGGTTTGTAACCAATTATAGTGGCCCTCAACTTCAACGCATATAGCAACCGTGATGTACGACCCCTACCTGGCCAAGAAAACTGTAGAATAACCTCTGCAAAGTACCCCCTCGATAACCTAGGTAAGGAAACTAAGGTCACCTCAATATAATCAATGCTTAGGTGGACAGTCGTAGGTGGGATTGACCATATGGGCAGGGTATCAAAGCTCGAAACTCTCGAAAGAGCCCCTAGATATGAATACAATCCTAGAAATATCTCCGGTACTACTCAGTTATGACTAGGGATCATACTAATCAATAACCACTCACATTGCCTCGTGCTTAACTCTCTTGTAAGAGGAGGATCCTGAGAAACACTAATTATATAAAGGAATTTCACACTCTCACCTGAATAGACAAATACATGTTTCATTTAGTGGTCTTGGAGAATTTACTCACAATGAACTATTCCAAGACCCTAAAACCTAATCTTGTTGGAGCACCCTATAAAAGAAAAGAGTGTAATTCATTTTATTATGCATTGATGTTATGACGCAACAAGAAGTAAAAGGCACACCTAACAATCAATGCAAATACAATGCGTCGAATGAAGAACAGGGTATGCTACTACATGAAGTGCAAAATTTTCCTTCAAATGAATATGCAATCATTCCTATATGAAAATTTGACTAATACTTCCCAAGCAAACATAATGCAATTACCATGCAAAATGCAAAATGCAACAATGCATAATGGTGCAAAAAGCAAATGTTTTTGTATTTTTTGAATTAAAATGAGATAATAAATCAAAAGTATGACTCTACAACCCCCAGACTCTGCAAGCACTATCAGAATTCACCTAAGCAAAGCACTACGGTAAAAGAGACCTAATGCACTAATCCCAAAACAAAAAATATAAAATGAAATGACAAGAACATTTAAAAAAAATTGAAACTAAAAAGCATCTCTAGTCAGAAACAGAGGTGTATACAGACTCCAAAAGCATCCAAGAAGACTCAGCAATCATCCAAACTCACATAGCAACACTTAATCTTCCCCAAAAAGGTAAAACTCAGGGCATACATGACTGTGTGCAAAAAACCCGCGTACGTATGTGGATATCCCAGTAAAAACCATGTGTACACACAACTGTGAAGACAAAACTCGTGTACAGGAACAAAAAGAGATAAAAAGAAGGTAAATAGACAAGATGAGAAAAAATTTACTCCTATCAAACACTACTAGGAAAACATGCCCCCAGACCCAACTCAAAAATAAAGAAATCAGAGCAATTCAAGAACATTGAATGCCGATAAAACCCCCAAAGGAAATGACTAGGAACTCCCTAGTATGGTTGCCAATTCTGTTACAGAGAAAAAATCCTATGGCTTGGGGTACCACAATAGACAGAGTAATCGCAAAAATCAATCCTTTCCCATATGCAAGATAAATAAAACATCTAACACTAAAGGATCTCAAAACATACCTTATTCTAGATGGTTGATGTAGATCCCCATTGAGCTTTTCCAATCTCGCTTGTATTAGCAATTTTCTCTCTCAACATTCAACAAACAAGACAAGCATGCTATATAATGGTGTTATACCTACTCTAGCATATATAATCAATAACATATAAGCATTTGAAAGCATCCATGGATTCAATAATAATTTATATACACATTATTGGATAGGAAAATATATTTCTATTAATATAAATCAGAGATTACAATAGTGACAACCTCTGTCGGCACATCTACGAACTGGAGAAACTGAGTCCTCCACCTGGGCCTCCACCACTTCAATCCTCCATCTGTCGAGAGAAACCTCACAAGAAAAGGCAAGCTTGGGAATAACACAAAGTGCTCCAAGGGACAAAGGGATGCAGACTTAAGTATAAGCTACGACAACAATGGACTATAGTTTTCTTGCTCTTCAATTCCTCTCCTTTCAATGTATCCAAAGGGTTCCTTATATAGTGCTTCAATGGGGTAATGGAAGGTCAAATCCGAGTGATCTCAAGGCATATGGAAGGCTAAGAGACAAGTGACACGGATCCACATCAAGGAAAACTCCAAAACTATTTGGCCTTTTGCATACATCCTGATGTACGTGGGTTTGAGGGTCATATCCGCATATATATGCGAAAATAGGTTTAAAATTCATGTATGGAAAATAATGCATGTTTTTATGGATGATCTTGGAAACATCAAAGGTACAAAAATGGTCCATGGGGTCCAAAGAGTCTGCAGAGGGACAGGGAAGGCCATAAATGTGTGATCCACCATGTGTGGTAAAATTAGCTGTAACAGGTCTTTCAAACGAAAATTCCTACAGATGGTTCTAATATTAAGTACAGGGACAAATTAGTTTCTAAGGGCTTTTATCAAGTCGAAGGAGTGGACTACATCGAGACCTTTGCACCGATTGCAAATATGGAATCAATTAGGGTAGTTTTAGCCATTGCTGCTAGTAAAGGTTGGGAGGTTCACCATACGGATGCCAAGAGTGCATTCTTACATGGTGAGCTAAAGGAATATATCTACATGCAGCAACCTAAAGGTTTCAAAGAGGATCCTTCACTTGCTTGCAGGTTGAAGAAATAACTCTATGGGCTCAAGCAAGCCCCAAGGGCTTGGTATGCTAAAATGGATAGTTGTTTGCTCTCAATTGGTTTCATTCGAAGAAAATATGATCCAAATGTGTATTTGTAGAAAACTGATGTTGTATTTTAGGTTATTTTAATATATGTAGATGTTCTATAATTACAGGGTGCTGCACCAAACAAATTGGATCAATTAAGGAATCTCTACACAGTGAGTTTGCCACGGGGTCTTAACTTGTTGACCAATATCCTATCACGTTAGTTCATATTGTGGGTTTTAAAATTATCAAAAATTGAACCAATATATTGCAGGTATTGGGGGGATGAGGGGTTTAAGGTGGGGGTGGGTAGGGTGGTTTATAAGGATTGAGGTATAAAAAGGGGTGGGGAGGAGGTTTTATGTATTGGGAGGGGGTTTCAACAAAAAGAGTTTGGTTCAATATCTCTGGAAATTAATGGTATTCTTTAATATCCCATGATCATACGTGCTATGTGAGAGGTTCACTAAGTGAAGTCCCCATGGAGTTTGCAATGACGAATCTAGGATTGCTAAAACAATTTCTAGGATTGGAAATTGAGAAATATGAAAGAGGAATCATGCTCAGCTAACATAAGTATGCTTCATAATTGCTAATAAAGTTCAATATGGCTAATTGTAAGGCAGACAAGTTCCCATTTCTTTCTGGCATAAAACTAGGTGAATTTGGTGATTCTCCTTTGGTAGATTGTTCCCTATATAAGTAGCTAGTCGGTAGTTTGTTGTACCTTACACATACCAGGGCCAGATTTATCATATGTTGTTAGTGTTGTAGCAAGGTATATGAAGTAGGAAAATTAGGTCCATTAGAAGGAAGCCAAAAAGATCCTTCATTATGTCCAGGGAAGAAAGAGTTTCGAGGTACACTATATAGCTAGTTCTTCACTAGAACTAGTTGGATTTTCTGATTCGGATTGGGATGGAGATCCCAATGACATAAAGTCCACTTTAGGTTTGGTTTTAATTCTTGTTGATGATCCCATTTGTTGGTCTAGTAAGAAATAGAACAAAATTTCTCTTTCTTCAGCAAAGGCTGAATACATGGGAGCAGTGAATGCAGCCACATAATGTGTGTGGTTGCAAGGTATTCTTCGGGAGCTTGATGTTTCATTTCATTCACCCACTACAAATTGGTGTGATAATCAAATTGTTATCAATATATATACAGATATATTACAAAGGAATATCAAAAAGAACATAGAGATCCATATGCACTACATCCAAGGCTTAGTGCATGACATGGTGATTTCCTTGCAATATTTCCCATCCACTAAGCAAACTGCTAACATATTCACCAATATTTTTACTGAGAAGACCTTCAGTTACTTCAAATCATTTCTTAAGTGAGTGATGGATGGTGATGGATGCCATTCACTTATATGTTTTCATCCCCATGTCCATTTTAGAGGGAAGGTTTTGTCCCATGAGGTTTTCCTCTCTTCCTCAATTTTCATGGACAAATAAATTTATATTTGTAATGAGGTGGCTTGAGCCTTTGTTTCCAAGGCCTCTCATAATATTTCGATGAGTTGTACTAAGTCATGGTTAAGTAGGGGTGTTAGAACAGTAATCCAACACTAAGTACCTTGGTTTATAACCTTAATCAATTTCATTTACTTCTTAGATTAAATTGCTATGGTTTAGACTTAGGGAATTTTCCTAAGAGGTGAACTGGTTATTTCCAGGCCTTTCACACATGCACTAATGCTATATTTGTTCATCCCAGCACATGTGTGCCCTCATTTATTTCCTCGGGGTGCTACATCCTTGATATGGGTGATCTGGGTTTGACTAGGGGGCGCTTATGTGTATTTTTGCCCATTTTGGCTCTCATAGGAGCATTTATTATCACCTAGAGCCTCCCACACACCTCTATTGGTGCACCCATGCATGCCATGGAGTCATCATTTCCCCAACACACTTCATCCACGTTCACACCTTGGTGCATGACCATTTGGGATTAGTTGGAGCTTGTTTGGTCCACCTAGGGGGGATTGAGGCCAATTTCGGCCATATTACATCTACACTCACATTTGGCTTCCTAATCCTCATGAATTGATCCAGATGTAATATATACCTATTATTAACACATTCTGATGTTATAAAATTCAATAATATCCATTTTATGTTCACATGTGTATGTAAAATGGTTCCTCTTTCAATCTTTTTTGCTGGTTTTTTCAAGTAATTCAAATTGTGAGAGTCTCTTGCGATCCTAGATCATGTTGTAGATAAAATTATTAGATTCATCAGGAGGGGGATTCTACCCAAACAAATCCATCTGTAGAAGGGAGATAAGAAACAAAGGATACAACATAAATGGCACGGTGAGACACATTAGGGATGTGCAATGATTAGTTACTACTACAAACCTGCAAAATTCCTTTAAAATTTGAATGACATCCACTAAGGTGATTATTAAGTAGTGGTGTCAAAATATATGAAAGGGTAAATTCTATTGTCCTTCCACCTGTGAATAATTAAATGAATAATCAATAAGGTCCATTCAAAATTTATAAAATGAGTTTATTCAATTTTTTTTAATACCTATTCCTAAGTTTA
>LPNX011082579.1:81985-99017 GCA_001517045.1 Pseudotsuga menziesii | reverse complement strand
TATATATATATATATATATATATATATATATATATCACAGGGTATTATTTTAAAAAAGTTATAAAGATCAAGTCTTCAACTTCACATGAAAGAAGTGAGAGCCTCTAAATATTTGCACCCAGTTATTATCAATGGCAGATGTAAGTTTTGTAATCATGGTATCCATTAAGAAAGTTTCAACAAAAACAATAATGAAGTTTTGCTGTGAAAAGAAAGGAAATATTTCCTAAAATGTTTATAAAATGTGTTATGGCCCTATTAAAATTTAAAAAGATTATTCAAGGAAATAATATCAACATCGCTATAAATCGATACAAAGATAAAAATCGCATTAATGTCAACTAAGTGAATTAATTATTAGTTTCAAATTCAAGTATAATCGAAAAGCAAAACACTTGTAATGAGAAGTAATATGAAATTAAGAATTTCCAATTAAGAATTGATTATTACAAACTCATAGCCCAATTCGACACTATAATTATATATGTAAACGAACATGGCATAATTTAGGTTGAACATGGATGGAAACAATGGGTAATTTCATTACACACACACACACACACACATTATCGTGGGGTATTATTTATAAGAGTTATCGAGATCAAGTATTCAACTATACATTAAAGAAGTGGGATCGTCACACTTTATGCACCCAATTATTATGAGTAGAAGATAAAAGTATTGTAACAATTGTATCCATTAAGAAAGTTTTGATGAAAGCAAAATGAAATTTTGCATTGAAAAAATGGAAGATTTCCTTAAAGATTATAAAATGTACTATGGCTCTGTTGAAACTTAAGGGGATTATTAAAAGAAATGATATCAACATCATATTTGTTGATGTAAGAAAAAAATCACATTAACATCAACTTGGTGAATCAATTATTATTTTCAAATCCAAGTATAATAGAAAATAAAAACACTTGTAACCAGAAGCAATATGAAATTAAGGACATCCAACTAATAATTCATTATTACAGATTCGTATCCCAACTCAATGTTGCAACTACATATCTAAATGAAGATGTCATAATCCTAGGTTCAACGTGGATAGAAACATAGGGTACTTTCATCTCGAACATAAATAATTTTTTTTTTGATATTATTTGATAAAAAGAAAAAGATAATATTACAAGACATTACAATGAAGTCAAATTCAAAAGAACCCTCATCATAAAGCATTAAAGATATTTTAAATGTAATCCTTCGAGATAATCATATGACAATACAAGAGATGCAATTTGTTTTTGACAAAGTTATTCCTGATAAATGAAATTTTTTTTTGGAGCTCATAGTCAAAGTTTGAATACATATAATAAGAAATAAAAACGTTGAAAAGAAGGTGCAAAAAGAAACGTTGAAACAACTTCGAACAAATAATGGTTGATTGGCAAATAAACAATGACCAAATCCATTGAAATAAAGAAGTCAATAGATGTATAAATATGAACCTTAAAAAAACGATACATATTTAATTGACATAAACAATAAGATAGATACATATATTAAGATCTTATTAACTAATAAATTTTCTAAAAATTGACATTCAATATATTAAATAAATAAAAATTCAAAGAGTCCCATCATTTAGATGGAACTAGTGTGAAATCTCATCCACATGATCTAGCTAGCATGGAAAAAGGAGTTTGAAGTGTGCAATGCAAAGACAAAAGGAGACTGGAATTTGAGATATATTCGTTCATATCATGAACATCCATCTAGTTAAGATTTGAGAATCTCCTAAATTTATCTTTATATTAGTAGGCAAATGAGAATAAATCACATGTATTATGTAAGTGCATGCACCTCATGGGAAATGAAATTGTCAAGGATTTATATATAGAACATGATCTTTTGGAAAGTCTAGATTAGATAATCACGCATCACAATGTTCCACACTAATTCCCACGTTCTCTACTTACCCCCAAGAAAGAACGGCGCGCGCTTATGATTGATTGAAATTATGATTTCATTTCTATTATAATCATATCTTTTATGATTTTCAAATTTGTTATCATAATTTTCATGATTTCCGTTCTATATTTCATAAATTCCAAGTAACTCGATATTATCATCACATTTCTATGTAATGATTATGCATGTGGAATAATGACTAAAAATCAAATACATGTTGAATAATGAACAGATAAAATCAAATCTTAAAATGATTGAGGATGTCATGATTATTCCATCTATCACTTATTTTCTTTTTAAGATTAGTCGGTGAGTGATCAACGACCAGCATTTTCTGACTATAATGTCTCCTCCGCTCATGAGTTGTATGATTAATACATGTGATGCATCATTTCCCATGAGAAACATATACCCACTTGCTGCTTCGCAACATAGCATAAAATATAGAAAACCTATCTTTATGGAGTAGGATAAGAAAATGAATATCTTTGAGGGCCTTTATTTTGGGTGTTTTTCCATTAAAGGTTTCTAAATTTCAATTTGTTAGAATTAATATTTTTCAAACAACTGGACTCGATGGTAAAGATGATCAAATTCATGAATGAATAAGAAAAGGTAGAATGGAGAAATTCTGAATATATACATATTTTTCAAACCACTGGACTGGATGTTAAAGATGATCAAATTCATGAACATTATCGAATAAGAAAAGTTAAAGATGATCAAATTCATGAACATTATCGAATAAGAAAAGGTAGAATAGGGAAATTTTTAATATATAGATGTTTTTCAAACAACTGGACTGGATGTTGAAGATGATGAAATCCATGAACATTATTGAATAAGAAAAGGTAGAATGGGGAAATTTTTAATACATTCATTCAAACAATTGTTGGTCATACTCGTTTCAATCAAGAAATGGAAGAAGCCATACAAGGTTTTTCCTGTTCTGAACACCCAAAGAAATCACTACCAACTCTCAAGATCTAATGTTATTGATCTTATGGTCTTTTCATTAGTGTAGATATAGAGATCGAGGAAGCGTTCGCATAACCGGCTTGAACCGATTGCTTAATCCCGCTCATGAAAATATGGATAATTTTCCTTCTGAAGGAACAAACTAGATTGCCCTTTGATAACTTTCCCTTTTATAATAAAGTGATGGATACAATTATCATTAAAAAACTTATTAGCATATTAATAGATCACTTCGGAATGACATATACATCACATATCTTGGATCAACTCAAGACTTCAGGTTTTCAACAAGCTACGGATATATCTATTTCATTAGGAATTGATGATCTTTTAATAACACCGTCCTTTAAGGCATGACATTTAAAACCATTAAAGATGTTAGCATCAAAGTGAGAGAAGATAGTATCCCATTTATTTGATCATTTATATCTCAAAGTCAACTTCCAATTTGACAAAGATTTTGGTGTGAATAATGCCTTATAAATGACCACTACCTCATAGTTGTAACAATAACTTGTAATCAAGAAAAATGGCATGTTGCTTGAGAGTCTTTTTAATGCATATTTGTGTTTGTCTCAATCAAATTTAGCCTCTAATAACTAATATCCATGTCTATAAGCTTTCTATTCTAGAACATGAGTGTGAACTTGGTTTAATATTTATGTCTTCTTTACTATACAAATTGTCAACAAATGATTATAATAGATTTCACAAGAATGAGGAGAAGACTACCAATATGGAATCCCATAGTCTAAAAATTCGACGATTTGGGTCGGAATAGGCATATTTGTTTTGCACGATTTTGAAAAAATTCGGTCGGAATATTTAAAATTCCAAGTTACAACTACCAAGTTCTAGAATTTTGGGTGCCCCACAGGTTTCTGAGGATGTTGAATCCATTTCTACCATCAAAATCGTGATTAAAACACAATTAAATTCTAATTTTGCAAAATAAAAAATGTTGGATTCCAGCAAAAAAATGGTTGTCCGATCCAAATTGTCGAATTTTTAGACGTCTTCATATGGACTGAGATCATAAAATGATAATATTGCATACATGACATAGATGAAAACTACAAATCAAAGAGAGACCACAAAGCATAAAACTAAAACCACTAGTGATGTTCATACCAAAATGAGATAGGATGTAATCACATCAACTCAAGAACTTGTATCCCAAATTGAACTTCGAGATTGATATTTTTTTTGGTCTTGGTAATGCCTCAAAAACCACCTATCTTTCAAAATTGTGATACACAATTCTAGATTCACATGGTTCCTTGAGGACTCTTTAAAATACAAAAGCAAATATGTCAAACTTTATTTCTCTCAAATATGTTTCTACTTAAACTATAATCATCATTTCCAAATCTTTCCACACACTAACTCCTTTCTAAGATAGGGGCCTCGTCTTTTGAATTGATTGTAACGTCCCTAACCCATAACTAAGGCCAAAGGCTCTAATGTTAATTCTAGGTTAAGTTTAAGAACTGGGCATTCACCCAAATAATTAAAACTTTTAATTCTAGAGTTAGAATTATAACTAAAATTGCGACACTTCATTAATTACTTAATTTTGACCCTTAATTTATATAATTACGACACTTAATTAAATCTACTGATAATAATTCCCGAAGTGTGAGCTAAAGGTCACAATCATAACAAGTAAATGAATAAGTCATGATAATCTTCATATTTAGAGTGAAGAGGAACCTACATTTGATTCAGTGTACTATTGATTTGTACTATTGTTTAAAGCATAGTATATAGATAACCAAGTATTATTGTCAACAATTATTTGCAAATGAAAATAAGTTTTAGTGTTTTTGTGTGCATGCTATTGGTGAGGATAAACAGTAAGAAAAAAACACCCATTAAGACACATCCATAGGCTATAATCTATAGCCACAACAAAACCACAGGAAAACAAAAAACACTGGTTGCAACCACAACCCTAAAAAATCAGCTCTCAATGGTTGTCCCCTACAATGATCTTTCATTAATACAAATCAGATCATATGGATGCCACCCTCTAGCCATCAATCACCTTTATAATCTGAATAGATCATTCAAAACCATATATGCAACTAAGAAGAAATCTGTACACATAAACGTTTACAATCAAATAATAGGTTCGCACATCTTGGCACCATAAAACTACCAAACCAAAAAATATATATCTTGGTCACCCATAAAGCGTTTTAGTGAGATATGTTGGTGAAAAGTATTAAACAATTAATAAAATATCCAACGTTTTAATTTTTCAACCCAAGGAGAGCATAAACTTGTGAGATACAGAAAAAAGTATATGTAGGAGTAGAGTAAGACTATCATATTCTAATGTTTGAAAATAAACAATTGCATGACTGTCGTTGAATCCAAATCTAAGAAAGAACAAAATGGAATAAAGTAAATTTAATTCAAGAAAGCATGAAATTTGAATGAAAGTAAATTTAACTAAGAAAATGTGAAAATGAGTAAACTAGTCTATGATAAGAAAATGTGACAAGTGGCAAATGATAATTGAAAATAACAAGTGACAAACACATGTGAGCTCACATAAAATCTATCTTAATCAACTCATAAGAAAACAATTGAAACAATATGGAAAATATCAATAAATTTGTATTACATTACCATCTACATTACATAAGAATCAAATTCATGACAAACCAATTGAAATTATGGCTAATTCTCAAGAAGAATACAAAAGTCTTCATTCAAAAAGAAACTACTTACATGTCTTGCTTCCTATTCCTTACTCAAAACATGAACATAAGACTACTCCTACTAACTACTCACTTTCTATTAGCTTCCTCCTCCTCCCAAATGAAGATAGAGCACTCTTATTTATACATGAGTTTCTTTGAAAACAGGATAAGAAACTAATAAATGTAGATCCACTTTTCTCTCAAATAGGTACAACCAATTATCCCTTGAATTCCTCACAAATCCTCTCATGATATTCCTCTTTGGAATAATCATCTCCAAATCTTGAAAAGGTGGAGGAAAATATTTGGGAATATTTTGAAGAATCCTTTGTTGAAAATCTTTGAATATTCCTACACATTACAAAGCTCACACAAATTCGAGATATATATGAACATATGTTAATTTTCTAATATTTAATCATAAATTATCTAAAAATAATTTAAATGAATAAATTGGAAAATAATAAGGTAAACCCATATTTATTTATGAAAATGGTATAAGGAATGGTTAATGGAGTGATGAATATGGATGGATGTGAGGAATAATGAAAGAAAAATAGGATGAAAATGCAACATTCAGGTGACCCAACAAGATGAAAGGAGATATTTATGGGAAACATTGTTCTAGACACAATGGAATTGTTCTCACAACACAAAAATCAGCATAGATGGGAGAACCAGAGCATATGGCTGTGCCCCTCTCAATGTCATAGAGCCACTATTACAATTTCCAAATAAGATAAAGAAGAATAGAAAGAAGAGGAGGATAGCAACATAGATCCATATTCTGTAAAATTCATGCTTTCTACATACAAATATTGACATACAATACATGCACATTCAGATAACCAAATTAGTCACCATTGTACTTATAAATTACTGTAATGAACATACAAACATAGGAGAAATACTTATCTCAAAATATAGGAAGATGGCTTCAACGAGACAACTTTCCTCCCAACCATAGAGTCACGTAGACACAATCAAGTCTAACTCACTTGAATAGGTCACCTTCAAGCTAAGACCATGGATTCACATGAAGAGGCACACTTAGTCTAGCAACTCTTGGAACTACCTTTTTTTATAACCACAATGATTCCCACCACTACTTTCCTCTCTATATGCACTTCCTATAAGATGTGACTCCCTTAACCAAACTCATCCTTTAGGATGTCACCATCCCATTTCCTAGCTTCCTATAAGATAACATGTCCTTTTAGAGTGATATAATGGAATAAAAGGGAAACAACTAGAATAACTCTAAGTATCAAAACACTCTTTGTAGAAATTGTGGCTCCAATACCATGTGGAAAATATAAGAAGAAGATCTAGCTATAAGATATTTCTCACAAGCATGCACAAGGAATAAAATAGAGAGGAGAATAATGATACTGAATAAAAGAGAAAAATAATAATTGACTATTTATCAAATGAATTGATGATTATTACAGTATTAATACATCCCTATAAAGGAAAATTGAGTTGCTATAAGACAATTCATGCTAGCTCATAAAGTAGACTTACTAAAATATGATAAACCCCTATAAGTGACTAAAGAACTTTCCAAATATGTCAAGGACCTCAAGAATTGGATGAATCATGAGTGAGATGTCATGAGTTATGGAAAAAAATTCTAATCATGGAATCTAGAGAGAAAATCATGGAGGATGGGTTGGAAACAAAAGATAGCAGTTTTATAGTTGACTAGCTTTACCTTATCCACTGAAAATATGGAATAAAGCAGGATAAAGACAAAATATATAGGAAGGTGTAGTTACTAAATATGTGTAGTCAATAAATTAGGAATGATCTATTAAGAATCAGGATAAAGGCGTTCCTGGTACATATATGGAAGGTGTTGACCAAGTGGTGCAAGTGGATGCCAACTATCTAGACCAGTGGATAGGAAATTAATTAGAAATGATTAAATATTGTTATCCTAAGTATGGATTGGGTTTATAATATTCCCACACCCCCATTTAAGTCTAACTTTATGATGGAGTTATCTAAAACAATCAGAAATGTAGATGCATATAGGGCTCAACAACAAGTCTATGATCACCCTTTATAATTATTTTTTTCCAGAGAAGTGAGGAAAGGGTAAAAACCATATGGGGAAAATCATCCCTCAAGAAAGGAAAAGGCATAAAATTGAACAACATCTGTTCATTATGTCTTATTCTTCACTTGAATCATATGGATGAACTACTTCTAATACAATAATTTGATGAAGAAGTCATGAACTCCATGATCATGTGCTAGAGTGTAGTATTTGCAAGAAGGAAGAGGAGAGACTCATTGTAGCTCATCATCTGATGAAGGAGGAGTATTATCTAAATTATTCTTGTTGCTATCATACTTTGATCTACAAACACAATCTAAAAAGGAAATGATATATGTGCATACTCTTCTTAATGAGTAGAAAAATCAACACAATCAGTTCCTTCTATAGCCACAAAATGGTGAGATGGACCATGTATCTTCTTTTCAATTCATTGTATCACCTTACATATTCTGAAATGAGGCTTAAATTACTCTCAAATATTAGAAATATTATCATATGGAGCATTAAATATAAAATGTTTAGTGTCTCCATGTTACTGGAAATTCTCAATCAATGCGGACAAAGATTGTTTCCCTAGTCTACATGGGGAAAATATAGAACAAAAGACTCACATCAATGCATCCTCCTCCTATATTGTCAAATCAATTGAATTTGAATCTTTCTTACCTCACTTATGAAGGTAACCCTTTCCTTGTGAATTCTCTTTAGGTCAACTATACTTGCAAAAGAATATAAAGAACAAGTTACAAAAGTGAAAGAAACAAGATGATTTAACACTCTATGTTAATGATCAAGGAGAAAAACAATGAATAACTCAGATTAAATAAAAAGTATTCATGGGAAAGGAAAACATATTTGTATTAATGAAAATATAGAAGAAAACTACAACCAAAGCCTTGATGTTGAATCTTTTTCCTCACAATGCTCTTGAATCAGAATCACACTCTCTACAATCTCTACAAATATCACTCACAAGACCATACTCTTTGCCTCTTATACCAATAATGATTCCAACAGCATAAAGGTTCTCTCTTGATCCTCCCCATCATGATCCATGAAGCTTGTATATATAGGCCAAAGAGGGGCCAAAGGGGTTGAGATTATTTGGGAGGAAGGTGAGGGATCATCCCTATAGGTTAGAGGCATGAATGCCACCTAATCCAAATAGTTGGGATAAGCCTCCACGAGGAATTTCATCAAGAAGGTTCTCGAAATATCTTATTTTTTTCCATTTTTAGAGTGATTATGCTCCTTTACCACTAGTATAAGGCGCCAAAGAGGGTTGAATCTCCTTGTTAATGGGAAACAAATGTCACCAACGCTACTTTACAATTGGAAAAAGGCGTCGAGAAAGGTTGATGCTCTATGTCAAAATACAAAGTGCCTCAAAGGACCTATGATTGAGAAAAAATATCCTCCAAGACATGCTTTAGACAGGGAACTTTAGGGGATTAAGAAAAATGACAGTTTTTAGGTGTAACAGAATGCCCCCCAAAGTATGAAGCTATAGGGATGTGATAGGTGAAATACTTTGCTAGATATGATTTGGACTCAGAGGAAAAAGAGAGGCGAGTTAGGACTTGACATAGTACCAGTTACAAAATATTTGACTCAAATCATGGATGTTGACTAATACATTGTAGATCCATGTATAATGACCATGTCATGCCTACCAATAATACACTGTAGATCCATGATCAACAAGTCTCAAATAGGGACATAGCTACATAATATACATTGTAAATCTATGCCATTTTGACTCAAACTTGAACATAGCCACTAGACATACAATGTGGATCCATGAAATAGCTGAAAAATAATTCATCGCAACCTGATGATATGCACATATTCAATTGAATAACTAACCACTCAAGTTCTTCATACCAATCACAAATAGTTCGATTCTATCCATGTGAATAGATGTCCTAATGTAAAACATGGTAGAAGCCACTTGATTACTAGTCGTTGATGTATACTGTTAACAAGTGAAAGGGAAATAACCATTACTATCAAGGATTCCCAAGTTACTTCAGTACATTCCTCTAAATGTGAATGAATGAGTTTATGTCAAACAATTGAAAGGAATCTTTCAATTAGAGGACAATGATGGAAACCCACTGTTGAAAGTGAGGAAACCTGACACTGAGGCATACATGCTTCAAGGTACTTGATTGGTTTCTAAGACTAATTCCTAGATGATGTGTTTACATCGAAGGGAATAGAATAGTGGAACAAGGGCCATGATATTTCCCCCATCATTGACACAAAACTTGGAAAAAAAATGATTTTGAAGTGATTATGATAATAGAACAACCATGGGACTGACTCAGATATGATCGACTCGAAGGAAGGTAAGGAAACTGCGAAGGTAGGTTGTGATAAAGACCCCCCTCGAACATTGAACGACATGACAAGTGACTTGGCAGCATTGACTCAATGAGGAAGAGACCAAACATAATGTAAAGGTGGGTTGATGGATTCTTTGAATTGACTCAAAGGAGTAAAATGAGTCATGAAAGTGGATCAAATCGATGAAAATATGAATACCAAACTGTTTGAATGAAATAAAGGAAGGTACCTCTTGGCTAGATTTTCTGTCTTTGGCCAACTACAAAGAATCAATCCACACAAGTCACTTATTGCAGCTTCCAGTGTGTTCGGGTTAATTGATTCTCACAGGTTATGGTCATGCTACCACCTAGGTTACTACTCTCTTAAGGAGAGTTCTAACACTTTAACCTAGAAAAACATATTTTTTAAACTAATTAATAAAACTAAACTAAATACTAAATAAAATTGATTACCATACTAATCTATCTACGATAAAATTCCTATCTGTTAGATAAAATTATTTATTTAACAACTAAAATCCTATTCAACAACTACAAAAATAAGAAATAACTAGTTATGTCCAATCAATTATTTTCTCTCTAAAAACTGTCCAATCAATTATGGGAGTCTTTGATTTTTAATTTTTTTTGAAATATTTCTCCCAAAAACTATCCAGAAAGATAAAAACAGAACTAATTAAATACAAAATCTATTAACAACTGTTAAATCACAACTATGAAAATTTAAACTAAAAAATTTGTAAATTTAATCTATGTAACTAACCTATCTTGGGCAAGAGAAAATTACAAAATATGCTAATAATATATTGACCCTATTAGTAATAGAAAGTTTAAGAATAACCGATGAAAGGAAAACTTTACTCACTTCCAAAAATAATGAATTTCTATTGAAAAATAGTTTTATGATAAAGACCTATTAATAAAAATTGTTAACAGACGAAAATCATAACTGTCAATAATTATTTAACATATAACATTTTAATATTTGAATTTAAAAGTATTTAACTAATCAATTAAATGCCTTTAGAATTTTAGGTTAATCAAATAATAAGTTAATGTATATATAATATTACTCAATCAAATTATTAATAAAACTTAATAACTTGATGTAAATAATATTTAAATCAAAATAAAAAATGAATTGTTATTTGGGTCAACTAATACAATTCATACAATTATCACAAAGTATAACTGTAAATGAATTTAGAAAAGAAGATTACTATTGAAAATATATATAATAATTCATATTAAATGAATCGAAAACACGATACCAGTCAGAGAATCAATGCTGAACAAAATCACAATAACAATAGTTATCATAAATTTGCAGCACAATAAGATGTATTAATCCAATGTATAGTCTTCTTCCATGTACTCGAATCCCCTTATCAGGTGATTCCTCCTAGTTTATATAATAAAAATTATTTGACTAACTTCGGTATTTTATGCAACTATTTCCTAAAACTAGACACTGAGCTTTAAAATTTGTTAAGGAATCAAATCAATCGATCAATCATAATCGTTTTGTTCGGCCCAAAATTTCTCAAATACATTCATCATAGTATCAAAATCGTTGTGATGCATAACCGTTCTAACTGTTGTTAACAAAATTCATAATAATCATCATCCACGAAATTGAAATGGGTCAATGCAAAATTAGTCATGATAAACACTAGGAATCTAGATACTAAAAAATACGAACCGTTCCATTGTCTGGTAGTAAAATATTTATGAGACAAACAACATAAAAACTAGAATCCATCCATCCGAGGCACCAATCATCCCAAACATTGCCAAAAGTAGCACCTGGTAGTAAAAATCATTCATCTCCAACAACCACCATTACCAAAACGCATCCAGATTGCAGCCTGTCAAAATCAAATAACATCATATTATTTTATATGAAGTGATTACGTTAAAATAAATGAAATAATAAATTTTAAGCAATGCCCATAGAATCTATGATTCTGTGGGTATGCTAATTAATATCTTCTCTTACATGTATTAAATCGAAAATGTTTTAAATTGTTATAAGATAAATCTTTCAAGTCGATATTTGAAGCTTCACAACTCTTCTTGCCTATGATAATCTATCTTGTAACTTAACAATTTTAATCTTATGTTGCTTAGATTGTTTCATTCATACTTCATGGGCTACAGAAATAGATCTTTTAATTGCTTTGTATTTATCCTTCTTTTGCTTCATATTCTTCCACCTGTTTATCCAATCTACCAATTCTCCTCTAAGCATTTTAATTTCCTCATCCTTGACTAATGCAATAGCACACAATTTCTCGACTTCAATTTCCAATCGAGATATCCTACTTCTAAAATTTTGTTTGAGTACTCTTTGATGGCTCTTATTACTTCTAGCTAGTGAGGAGTTTCTTGTAGATGTGGGTTTAGATTCAGGGTCATCACGAGAAGGCCTATCCAAATCATCGTTAAAAAAAATTACTGATAGGGTCACTTTCTTTAAAATTTTCTTTCATATGTTCCTCATTTTGACTGATTTCATGACCTTAAGACATATTTTCCTCTTCACTAAGGATTTCAACTAATGGAGTTTCCTTTTGCCACTGAAAATTTGTTGGAGTTATGATGGTATCCATACTTCTAGTAAAACTTTGGGCAAATACAAAAATCAAATCCCTCTTCTTAGGTATGATTTTATCAAACAAGACAAAGTCTACATTTTGAGTTTCATCAAATACATTAGACTTTTGGATAGGTCCTTCACTAGTTTGAACAAACCACGAAATCGCAGATCTTCTACCCAATGTCATATGATTACCCTTTGTCATGTTAACACTAACATATATTGACAAGGCGGGTTCCTTGTTTTCGAACTCTGTAGGGTTGGCATTAGATTTTAACACAGAGGGTTCACTATCAGATAATTTTCTTCTCTTTAACCGAGACTTAGACAAAGTTGGAGGCCAAAAATTAGTCAGACTGAAACTATTGTCAACTATAAGTTGATCCCAACTTCTATCATTCAATGATAACTGATATTAAACCATCATCTTGACTAATCCATGATGAAACATACTATGTACACGATTTCTTATAGTACTATGTACTACATATGACATTTTTTCGAGACTATTTAATAGGAAACATGAGAGATTCAATTTTGACCCTTTAAACGCCATTAATAATCTTAAATGCTAAAAATGCACAGAAGAGTGATGACCATCACATGTTATATACCTGATGATTAACTGGAGCAAGGGTCACCATTGGGGTTTCAAGAATTTCATAGAAAACCAAAACTTGTCATCATAATTTGTAGGAAGAGGTAATAATAACTGCTTCTGTTTAGCTTTGTCTATTTCCCCTCTTTTAAACCAATTTTCTCCAATTTGAGGTAATTGCATAGCATGGCAACAAAATATTCAGAAAGTACCAAAGTCAAATATCCTATCTATGCTACATTTTATTTTAGGGACAACGCGAATCTATGGGTTGCCTCAGTGTTATGACTGTTGAAGCTCCTAAAATATACTTTCCCCAACTAACCTTATCAATCAACCAAGAAGATTCTATATCAATATCCAGCAATTCATCACCAGCTGGCATTAGAGTAAATTTGGGGTCTAAAATGGGCCTTATAAGAAAACACACCAACAATAAATTTTGTGAGTTGGAATTCAAGAACCAAAATAATTTCAATAAAATGAGTCAACCATAATGGTTGAATTGACATATTTTTCATAAAAGAAAACTACTTCTTTTGTTCATATGTTTGACATATCTCCCTATGTTTTTACTCAAATTTCAAGCAGGAGAGCTCGTTAGATGGGAAATTTAATTCTGCATCCAACAAGTACCCACATTGCATACTTTTGACACACTCCTCTACCCCAAAAACAAGAAATACCTAAAAAAATGTGATGATGACAACATACTTTTGACATACCCCCCTACCCCAAAAACAAGAAATACCTAAAAAAACATGATGATGATGTCATCATCCCATTTTTTCATGTATTTCTTGTTTTTGGGGTAGCGGAGTCTATCAAAAGTCTGCATTGTGGGTACTAGTTGGATGCAGAATTAAATTCCGCATCCAACGAGATCTCCCGCTCAAAATTTGAATAAAAACACAGGGAGATATGTCGAAAATAAGAACACAAAAGTTTTTTTTTCATTCTTCCTCCAAAATTAATAACTATTATTTTATTATTTTAACTATTATTTTATTATTTTAAATAATTTTTTATTATTTTCCTTAGGAGACCCATTTTAGACCTCAAATTTCCTCTAATGTTCAATCCTGCATAAGGGTGACATTGTTACAGTATTGAGTGAACAATGAGGATATGTACTAATGAAGATTATGCATCAACCTATTCTTTCCTTCTGCTATAAAAAACCCTAACTCCATACCCTGCACTTCCTAAAAAGAAATAAATCCATCCCTAGAGTTTTGATAAACGAGCAATGTCGTGAAGAATAAGACCATAATGATTCAAACAACGAAATCATAACCTTGTACATGAACCATGAATGAAATTGATTTTTGAAATCATATCGGCAAAAAGAAATTACATGATTATGTACCATGATTACAGATGTCAAATAATGGTTAGTGTTGATTCGCAAAAATACCACATTTTATTCATCTTTCATATACCATTTGTCACCTTATTCCTATCTTATCTTTCCATAAAACCATTAATATCCACCACTTTGATAATACATATGGGTTTATATTACCATTTTCCAAATAATTTATTTTTGAGTAATTTGAGTGAAATTGTAGTTAAATTTTAAGAAAATTAATATATTTTCATTATACCTTAAAGTTGGATGAGTTTGGTAATGGTTACAGGTATATTTGAAGACTTTAACAAGTTCAAAAGTCACCACCTAGCCTCAAATTCGAATTTCATCTTCAAGATGTGGGCTAATTTCAAGGAGAAAATCATGGAGATGGAATATCTTATATAAGATATCATGGAGGATTTGAAGGGATGAGTTGAGAGAAAAGTGGAATTTTTTAGGATTTGAAGGGATGAGTTGAGATAAAAGTGGATTTGTTGAGGATTTGAAGGGATAAGTTGAGAGAATAATGGATCTGTAATTATGATTAGTTATCTTGAATTCATGTATAAATAGGAGGGCTCTCTCCTCATTTTGTTAGAGGCATCTCTAGTGGTGTGGAAGTAGAGAATAGTTTATAGAGTTAGTCATAGAGTGCATTTTCATTGTTATGTAATGGAGATGATGCTTAATGCAAATCATTCTACTCTCTCTTATGTTAATTTGGATTTCTTTCTTATGAGTTGTTAATTTAGATTTCAAATGATTTCTTTCTTATGAATTGTTAGTATATAATTTCAGTGATTTCTTTCTTATGAATTGATAGTATAGATTTGTCGTGAGCTCACATCTATAATTTCAGTCTTTCTTTACCAAGTTTAATTTATGCAATTTCATGTTTTATACAATTAGATTTATTTCCATATAATTTTATGTTTTCATAAATTAGATTGAATTTCAGTTGTAGAATAGGTTAGTAACACTTTGATCCTGCATTTATGTTGCTTGCCCTTCTATGTTTATGATCTCTCTAGGTCGACAGTTAAATCGTTGGATATATGTTATAATTTGTTTACTATTTTTCACCAACATTTTGGCGGCATTGCTGGGGAGGTGCTAAAAGGGATCAGAGTTTAGGTAGGCAGATAGTTCATTTTTCATTACATAGAAAGGGTGAGGGGAAACCGTAAGATGCAAATATCACTTCACTACATAATTTCCGTGGTGTAATAGTCAGACGCATCCACTTTAGTGGGTCACCCCAAAGCCTTGTTGTTCCTTTGTTTTCGCAAGCGTGTGTATTTTTTCTGCAAATGCAAGTTTTTTTTTATGCAAATTTTTCCTTTTCCTTTTCAGTTTGGATTGCTTTCATTTTTGGGCTAGCCTTTATTTCATAATAACTTGTTTTTAATTTTGTATATATACATTTTTGTTTTGTACATATTTTTGTGCACTTTTAATTTTTGTTTTTGCACTCATTTTGTACCAACTCATTTCGTACTGTTTTTTCATGTACTTGTTTTTCATTTTTTTAAGCACTTGATTTGATAAAATGATTTTATGATGAGCATGAGTCTAGAATAGCTCACCCAGATCCTAGCAAAAACTGTGATTTCCTCTTCTCTAGAAGAGGAGATCTTGATAGCAGCCAAAGATGTAATTAATCCTCTTGAAGCAAACAAGGAAGAATTGACATTTGAAGAATCATACATATTAGATGAAGAACACATGTTCGAACTGGAGATTGAAGAGGATGAAGAAGCGATCTCGAGTGATCATCATGCAAACAAAAGTTGTAGCAGACAATGGTTCCAAGTAAGTATTAGGTTATATCAGTTTTACTTTTGTTTTTACTTTATTAATTTATATTTATAATACCTAATTTCACATACTTTTGAATATATTAGATTTCATTTACTGCTTTTACATGTATGGTTCCACTAGAAATTTCACTACACGTAAATAATTGTGAATTCCAATTAAAGTAAAGTAGGTAGGTTTTGGCTTCTTTCAATTAGCATATAGGATGTTTTGGTTTAATTTGCTGTAATGTTTCTATTTGTTAAAAAAAATTATTTCTAATAGTCTTAATTACTATTTTTTTAATTTTGTAAGGAATTAAAAATAGTTTTAATCTTTTAAATCTAAAAAATTTATGAAATTTTTTATCTCTTTTTCTTTTTCATTTTTCATTTAATAAATTTTCTAAGTTATGTTAGGAATAAGAAAGGCATTAGGAGTTAGCTTCTTTTAAATCTATGAACAATTAGAAAATAAAATAAATTAATTAATAAACAAATAAAAATAATAAAAATCTATATAGTTTTTGTTTTAATTTTAATATAATTCTATGTTTGTTTTAGTTTTTAAAAAATAAATAAATCCAAATAAAATAAAAATTTCACCATTTAATTTTATTAGGAGTAAAAAAATTTAGTTTTGCATCTAGGAATACTTTAAAGTAA
>LPNX011082579.1:53368-79338 GCA_001517045.1 Pseudotsuga menziesii | reverse complement strand
AATCAACAATATTTATGAGGCTTTCCATCAAACATTTGCATTTACCAAGGTCAGTCTCGTTGCATCTCCCCGTATTTTCAAAATTGTCAAGAAAAATGCATGCTTATTGTGGACAATATGGAAAATGCTCACTTTGAAAATAAAAATTACAAGGTTTTTGAAAAAAACAAGATATATATATATATAAGTTTGCATAAATCACTAGTTGACATTGAATTTCCTCACGTAATAATACTACATTAATATTGACAATGTTAATTGATATTGTAGTGATAATTTGACATTTATAAGAAAGTGTTGAGTGGACTACCTTGATTACAAATAAAATAAATAATTTGTTTGTTTGTTTCTGTTTTCATAAGTGTTTTTGGCACATATATATATATTAAAACAATACAATTTTTAGATAAAACATAAAAAATTATAAAAAAAAAATTATAAAAACATAAAAATATTATAAAGATAGTAAACATAAAATAATGTTATAAAATTAATAAAATTAATATACGTCTTTAATATCAAAGGCAGCTGCTGTCGCAGATACACCTTCTTCTTGATTTTTATTTTTGCATAGTGGGACCTGACACATCTTCTATTTTGGGGAGGTAGGTAGGCAAGCATTTGTTTCAAGCTGCCAAATTTATCATAAAAAATCATTTGTTTGCACACTCTTCTCTATTCCAGATCATTAAGATAGTATGCTTTTAGAGGGGTCAACCACTGAAAGGGTCAACCCTCTCTCTCTGTTGCTCAATCATTACATGAAGACGCATTAATATTTGGAAAAGGAGGATGAAAATAAAATTAAAATTAAAAAAAAACATATAAATATAAATCATTAGGTAATAAAATTTAACTTTATAAATGAACTTGGAACCTTATTAAAACCATACTTTATGCTTGTTATGCTAACTTTTTTCCACAAGTCATTCAGAAACAGGTTTTGACAAGAAGGGTTGCTTAATATGCATTGCTACTTTTAGGTATAAAATCATTTTTCTCTTCGACTTGGTTTGTTAAGCACATATTTTTCTATATTTTCAATGCTCTCACAAGTTTGTTGCAGGAAAATGCGAACCTTTTTGCAGGTTTAAAGACAGATGAATGGCATTCTGAAATAATTTCCAGAATTGCAGAAAACTTTCAGAAAAAATGTTCCATTAAAATCTTGAAGAAGTTGAGTTTCCACCATGTATGTCATGACATTTTGCTGCCACAAAGAATCCTTTCAGAAACCAATTATGCCATGTCATGATTACGTACCCTTTTTTCCTTCCAAGCTTATTTGTCATCCATGTTAGAGTCTACTTTTTTTTTCTTGCCTTATACATCATAACTTCCCGCATGTCCACCTTTCTGAGTCGCACACATTTTCCTCATTTTTAGTTCATCTTTTTCCTTATGAATAAAGCCATTCAGTTTCCTTTCCATGACTACATTGCTTTGTTATGCCTTCCATAAAAACTATTTGACCATGAGATCTTTTATCTATTGTCCTACCACTCATTATGTAGAACTCATGTTGACTGATGTGGGATTCCTTAAGGCCCACCTTTCAACAAGTCTTTCTCCATCGACCTTAGCACACTATCTGAGATAGAGACTAGAGTTCATTGTTAGTAACTTGAGGATTACATGCCTTAATGGCAAGTTCTCTCACTGACAATCATGGGAATACATCAATGTCCCTTGATCATTAGATCTTGCAAGTGGCTTGACATCAGCTCATTTATTCGCACTTTGCACGATGTACTTAGGTACCTTGGCACTTATTGACATCAATGGTGAGATTTCCTTACATTGGTTAATGACATTCATCAATGGTCGGTATTCCAATGACTTCTTTCCATGTTTGACATCGACACATTTATTCACATGGTAAGAATTGTACCATTGGGTTTTGTAGCAGGTGAATACAATATACCTTTCATGACTCCATAAACAGTTTTATAGAAGCATACTTCCAGCCATATGAGAGTACCACTGTTCTACTTTCAACTTTCATCTTTTACTTCATCCAACCAAGCAACAGTTCAGATTTCTTCACTTCACACTCTATGATCCAACAACAGTATTAGCCACATTCCTATTGCATAGGTTCATCAACTTTTTCGATAAGTGGAGGTATGTTGTTTTCTAATCTTTAACCATGTAATTCCTTAAATGCTAGAAAATGAATGAATTTGGAAAATTCCCTCACCATGTTACATTACCTTACTCATTTTCATGAACCTAAGACATCTTCAGTTGGCGGGGGGAACTATTCATTACCATTTTACATATTCATCATCTCATTTACCATTAACCAACATGTCTTTCCCAAACTATGCTTTGTTACACATTGGATAAAAAATAAACATTGCTACATATATTGGCATGATTCATAATATGAAGAAAATGTTTTCTAATATACATTGATGGTTCATCATTTCTAATGCATGTATACTTTTAAATCTTATGTATTGCAGAAAAAATACAAGTAAAATGAGCGAATGTTGTTAACGCAAGAACCAACATTTGTTATACTTATGGTTGTCAAAAGAACCAACCATAAGGAAAATTGCTGCCACTCATGCATTTCAAATCATGGAATGATTTACTATTACATACCATCATCATGTAAAGCCCAGCTGCAAAGCCAAAAGTTTTAAAGAGAACCAATGCATAGTTGCATAAGGACATGCAACACATTCAGTTTGGGGGAATGTTGAGCCACAAAAATACCACATTTTATTCGTCTTTCATATACCATTTGTCACCTTATTCCTATCTTATCTTTCCATAAAACCATTAATATCCACCACTTTGATAATACATATGGGTTTATATTACCATTTTCTAAATAATTTATTTTTGAGTATTTTGAGTGAATTTGTGGTTAAACGTTAACAAAATTAATATATTTTCATTATACCTTAAAGTTGGATGAGTTTGGTAATGATTACAGGTATATTTGAAGACTTTAATAAGCTCAAAAGTCACCACCTAGCCTCAAATTCGAATTTCATCTTCAAGATGTGGGCTAATTTCAAGGAGAAAATCATGGAGATGGAATATCTTATCCAAGATATCATGGAGGATTTGAAGGGATGAGTTGAGAGAAAAGTGGATTTGTTGAGGATTTGAAGGGATGAGTTGAGAGAAAAGTGGATTTGTTTAGGATTTGAAGGGAAGAGTTGAGAGAAAAGTGGATTTGTTGAGGATTTGCAGGGATAAGTTGAGAGAATAGTGGATCTATAATTATGATTAGTTATATTGAATTCATGTATAAATAGGAGGGCTCTCTCCTCATTTTGTTAGAGGCCTCTCTAGTGGTGTGGAAGTAGAGAATAGTTTACAGAGTTAGTCATAGAGTGGATTTTCATTGTTATATAATGGAGATGATTCTTAATGCAAATCATTCTACTATCTTGTAGGTTAATTTGGATTTATTTCTTATGAGTTGTTAATATAGATTTTCAGTGATTTCTTTCTTATGAATTGTTAGTATAGAATTTCGGTGATTTCTTTCTTAGGAATTTATAGTATAGATTTGTCGTCAGCTCACATCTATAATTTCAGTCTTTCTTTACCAAGTTTAATTTATGCAATTTCATGTTTTCTGCAATTAGATTTATTTCCATATAATTTCCCGTTTTCATAAATTAGATTGAATTTCGGTTGTATAATAGGCTAGTATCACTTTGATCCTGCATATACGTTGCTTGCGATTCAAAGTTTATGATCTCTTTGGGTTGACAATTAAATCGTTGGATATATGTTATAATTTGTTTGCTATTTTTCACCAACAGTTAGCGTGTCAAATCTAATCTGGAATAATCTCTGTGTATGGTATTCATGTTTTCGATTTGCATAGTTGTCACATAGTTAGGATTTCAAAACATGTTTGATTATTGTTTTGATCATAGGTTTAAACATAATTCAATATGCATGGATGATTTTATACATAGTTCTAGTTTGCACCTTTTCCATATTATTTAGGGTAAGATTCGAATAGTGATTTACTTAGGCATAGTTA
Source organism: Pseudotsuga menziesii (assembly GCA_001517045.1). Classification (NCBI taxonomy): domain Eukaryota; kingdom Viridiplantae; phylum Streptophyta; class Pinopsida; order Pinales; family Pinaceae; genus Pseudotsuga; species Pseudotsuga menziesii. The sequence continues at coordinate 75,320 of LPNX011082579.1, read as the reverse complement.
TCATAGGATTTCAAATGTTTAATGTTTAGGCATACTTTTGAAATAATTCCATGTTTTGATTTATCTAAAATCAATATATGAAACATGAAATATATTGTTAATATGTTGCCTAGTCATTATAAAAAATGATCCTAATGAAATTAAAAGATTAACTCATGACAAGGTTATTCATAGTTGAAAATAATAATTGTAATACATATATCAGTTGGAAATGATATTAATATATTATAATTAAAATGTAATGAACATAAACTAATTATATGAAAAATTGATTTAGGAGTTGCAATTTTTTTTTTAAATGATAATTTCAATAATTCATCATAAGAGTCTTGCAAATGGTTTATACTAATGAAATAGATGTTTCAAGATTTAGAGTACCTTCATAATCATAGATTCTAAAGGAACTCTTTATAAATTTCTCAATAATTTATAAAGATATATGTTATTCACCATTTTTATTGATTAAAACAAGATAAAAAGGGTGAGAGGGTTGTTTCTTGTCAACATTTCCATGTTCAAGGGTGACTATAAGATTCCATTAAATCAAATGAAAAATTTCTCCCCATTCCCTTAATTTCCCCATCGCGATGGATGAGTACCTATTTTCTTTTTAACGAGATGTAAAAGGGTTAGAAAAGCTCAATATATCTCATCAAATGATGAGTCCAACCTCATGTGTTTTATGAACTTGAGAAAGGAGGGGTTCAATCCCTGAAAAGAGTCCTTCATTGCTTAATTTTACTAGTCTAGAGAAGGGAAAATCGATTGTCATTTCATGTTTAGAGAGTTTGAAATGACTAAGAAGACTCCAAAGATGGATTTTTTCGTAAATTTAGTCCCCGAGGTCAGAAAAAGTATAAACCAATACCTAGGATAACTCTTCTACTCATGATGACTAGAGTGTACATTTTTTGTAAATGAGTTTAAATGGTAAAATAAAGGAAAAGTATCACCGGATGGACAACTTTTCAAGAAATGAAAGAATCAAATTTACTTGGCAATCTTTTCTTATTTAGAGAGTTTGAAAAGAGCTTAAAGACAACTCCAAGGGGGTTCCCTTTTTCGTATTAGGTTTTACAAGTCCAAAACATGATAAAAGTATTCTTGATACCTTTTCTCTGATTTTTAATGAGTACAACTAGGGCATAAAGACACTCGAAACCTTTTTTCAATTTGACATGGAGAATGAAAAATCCAAAAAGAGACTTTTTTGTAGCCAAAAAATGCCCAATAAAGTCCTGAAAAAATAAAAAAGAACATTAGAACAATTTCACTATTGAATCTATAGAGAAATATGGTAAAAATAAATAATTTTTAACTATTTCAAATATTATTTTCTATTAAAAAATATAAAAAAAATGATATAAAAAGTTAAATAGTAAAAACTGTTTACCATTGTTTTTTCACCATAATAGTTTGTAGTGAAAAATAGTGTTGGAGAGGTGATTTTGCAGCAAGGATCCTGAGAGCTACGGAAATCCATTCGAAAAACCGTTCAGTCCAAGTAAGAGTCCTACTCCTTCCCTTCATTTTGATTATGTAAATTTTGCATTTCATCAAGCGTTTTTAGCTTTTTAAGTTATTTTTTCAAAGGGCAAGAGCGTGCCCTAGGCAACGCTCTTCTCCCTTTAGGGAGGTGCACCAACACACTCCCTGAAAGGGGAAAGAGCATCATAATAACTTTGTTCTTAAAGGGAAGAGGCATCGTCACTATGTTCTATCAATGAAAGAGCGTCGACAACCATGAAACTTGCAAAATAATGATTTAAAGCATAGATTTGAAATATTTCCTCCATGACATGATTCTAACGCATATCTTATGGACATCCCACAGGTTTTTGACACAAACCATGGTCATATGGAAGGAGCATGAACATGAGTTGGATGATTCCAAGGAGGCAAATGATCCAAATATGGTGATGGATTTGAGGGAGTGTGGAATCCTCAAATACTTCATAGATTTTGGTATGAGATCCCATTTTAGGTTATTGGACCACCCGATAACGAAGTGGGACACATAAAAACAACACTTCTGGGTGGGCACCCATATCTTGAACATTGATGTTTAGGATATCTACTTATTGACTAAAATTTTTAGGAGAGGGAGTCTAGTGTCACTCTCTGGACCTCGAGGGGGAGAGATGAATATTGATGACCTTATTGACGAGAACTGCCTCATTGGAATGAGGTTTGAAGGGGGAAAGATTCCCATTAAACATATCATGGATAAGCCTTTGAGAATACTTGCATTCACCATTAATAAGTTGGAAGGAAGTAGGGATGCCCATCATACAAGTCAGGCTCACATGCTCTATGCATTGGATTGTATGTCTCCTTCTATCTTCAAATGGAGCAAAGGTATACTAGTGAGTCTCAAATATCAACTCAAAAAATTCCATCAGGGAGAACTCAAGAAGTTCGACTACGGTTCCATACTAGTGTCTTTATTTTTGGAGATGGTCCCTCTGCTACACCCTCATGTACCACTCAATAGGTTAGAGACTTAGGATCCATGGATGCTGAGGTGGGTAGAGGCCATGGCTCACCATCGAGGTGGTGGGAGGCCCATAGTGACCTATTGTTTGGTATTCTTCTAGTGGCTGCATGGTGAACATTTCATGATGGAATATTATACCTATTCCAGGACCGATTTCAAAGGTGATCTCGATCTACCCTTACCTAAGGATGATCAATGGGATAACTGACGTAAGAAAGATACCACTTTCATTGTATTTTTCATTTTTTTTTGTGTTTTACGATACTAAGACATGACATGCTACTTTGCAGATATTGCTCCATCCTGACCTATGGGAGCATCGTCGATTGATAGGCGACGAGTGGTAAGGGAGATTTCCATCCAAAATGTGGAAGCAGAAGAGGAGTTGTAGGATATTGAGGACAACATCCAGAGACTAATGGTTGGCATTCTAGATATATCCATCGATGAAATTCCCTAATGTTATCAACACCACACTACAGGGGTGTCAGGACAGTTCGGGAGGCTACTCTATAGGGTATCTCATGCAATGATGTGCTTCCACAATCACGAGTATTAGTATAGAGTGAATCCGTATTGTAGTATATATTGAAATATTTGAAGCTTTAGAATTTCGGCCACTTTATGTACTGAAAACTTGATAGTTTCATATTTTGGTGTACTAAAATCTCATGACTTCATATTTTTCCTCAGTATCGGTTGTATTTATATATGAAAACAATTTTTTTACCAAAATGTGTGTATGTGATGTGTTTGTACATGAATGGATACTTATTATCTATTTTTGTGATCTTTGTCCACGTGATGAATATAAAATGAACATTAAATTTGAGCTAAGTACCAATCCAAAACATAATTAGCTAAGGAATTAGCCACCACATTCAGATGTCTTGGGATATGTTGATACAAAACGAACTCAAAAGACCTCTCAAGAAGTTAAACTCTTCATAATATTCAAAGAAGTAAGGGGTTACAGATGGTATACACTCGGTTCAATTAATACACAACTATTTCCAAATCTAAATAAACCCTAATCTGACTCACACCAATTTTTAAAGATTAAATTAATAACCAAATCACTACATGATATTCTGCAAGATTGTTTGTAGTGAGACCTAAAAAAGTTCCTTCTGAGCTTACCAATCATCGGTAGTGGTATAAAGTACCCAATCCATTGATGTGGTATTAAAGGTATGTCGGTTAGCACCATCTACGAAGATAGAGTAGGTAGTCATATGTCCATTCAAGCATAACACTATACAAGCAAGATTACCTAAGACAAATCCTACATTCATAACAAAATACAATCCAAACTAGACACAACAAACTTTATAAACAATATTTACAAGGTATCTATGCTAGCTAGCCTATCCATAGTACCTCTTAAGATAAATCCCATTTTGGGAATCACCCAAAGGTATCCCATAATAGTCTATAAGTTCATAGGTTCCTTTATCTAAACTACAACTTACAACATAAGGCCCATGCCACATGGACTTTAATTTTCCACCTTTCAATTTATCGTGTTTCTGGTCATATGTTAGGACCAAATCACCTTCATTGAAGAGGAGATTTTGAATAGATCAGTCATATGGATATTTAATCCATCATTTATGCACCTCATTATCTAAGGTTGCATCTCGATGAGTCTCATCGAGTTTGTTTAGATAAAAGAAATGTTCTTCCTCTATAGTGGTATTGGGTAGTAGTTCCACAACAAGTTTAAAAGAAGGAATCTCCCATTCGATAGAAATAGTAGACTCCAGTTATAGCCTAAAATGAAACATCTCTTCTTGTGACAACTTTCACATTTTTTCATCGCATGTCGACACTTCCATGACGACACTTCATGAAAAGTAATTGTCAGTCACTGAAAAAACACCTTGATTGGAGGATCCACATCTAGAGTTCCATAACTCTGGTTTACATCTTATCTAGACCATTGGAAAGGAATAAGAATAAGGAAAAAATTTCCAGAAGACACCAACCCATGCAAATCAATGGAAATAACTTAAAAATATATATTTTTTGACCCACTTGCAAGATTTCGTAAGAAAACCTATGCATTTCCCTTCACACTTGCGACTCTACTTCATAAAACTCATGAGTATCCCATGAAGTGAAAAAAAAATATAAAAATATGAAAATTCTAGAATTTGGGGTGGTTTGGGTAGTTTTGGAAGTTCTCCTTTGGTTGTAACTGATCCATATTCGACCCTAACTCTTCAGAAAAAGTATATAAGAGAGGTACAGGAGTCCATGAAAGGGGACTAGGCCTTTGCATTGTTATGCTAGATAAATTGAGGCTCTCATGCCCCCTACCTTTTCCTTAGATGCCATATTCCTATGTTCCAGAGCTTGGAGGCTAAGTTTCTTGGAGAAGAGAAGCAGGAGAACCAGATCAAAGGTTTCACGAGGTGCCTCGCATGAGGAGAAGGTAAACTTTTTACTTCTTCCATTATCAATAAATATTTGATTCTCTTACCTTTCCAAATCAGTATGTTATATGTGTTGAATCTATGTTTATGATTACATGACAATGCTTATAAGATTAGGGTTTATTTTTTATTGAATATAATCTCCTTTCATGTAGTCAAATTGGTTTGAGGAAGGTAGAAGTTTGTTTTGCAGGTCTCTTGGGTTGAGGAGAAACAGGGGGGATAAAGAAAAGATTGGATCAAACTTTAGTGAATAAGGTATGAACCTATATTACCTTTGAATCTTGCTTATATTTTCTTGCAAAACTTCATGAACTTGTGTTTATACCCCTAGTATGTTGGTGGCCTCTTAACCACCAACCATAGGAAAATTTTCCCTAACAACAGAACTTACGACTCCACTGGGGAGCCTTGTCAATTTTGGGGTCTCCTTTCCTTTGTTTTCCAGTGTATTTAAGGATTCAGGTCCTTCTTGTGAGTTAGGAGTAACTCTTAAGTCTTCTTAGACACCTTCTCTGCCTTTCTTGGGCTATTTTAGACCTTTTTATGCCTTCCACCACCCACTCATAGCTGTTTCAATGCATATTATATATTTATGGATGTACTCGCACCTTTCCTTAAGGGAAATTTTGAGTCACTCATGACCATCCCTAAGGAAACTCGTGAGTTCCATGGTTTAGTGTTTTTTCTCCTTTTTGGGCCTATTTTGGGTGTTTTAGGGTTTCTTAAAGGGTATTTTTGGGTCCAATGTCTGTACATGACCCATGGGAGATGGTGTATCCTATTAAGGGTGATTTTTAACTAGTTTGTAAGTCCTTTTTAAGTCTTTGGGCTTATTTTTTCCTTCCCCCCCACCTCCTTCTTTAGCTTGACCTTATTGTGCAAGATGCTGAGCAACCTCTGTTAGCAGGTTTAGAATGAACCTAGAAGCTTCTCGTCCTCTGTTTATTTCAGTATTGTTGTTTATCCTTTCCATTCCAAATTGGTTGGCTTGTTTACCTTTTCAAGTCTCCCTTCCAAGTGAGGTTCTATGTGGCTTCAGGGAATCCTAGGGCCTGTTTGTGGGGTATAGAGCAGAAGTCCGTTTACTTTTTTTGTATTACTTGCATGAATTAGTTTGTAGGTTGTTTTTATTTCTTATTCATAAATAAAAATTATAAAGAACAAGTAGTTTCTTTATATGCATGTAGGCTAGGGTTTAGTCTTAGGTGCATTGCATGTATTTGTTTCTTGAAAATACAAAAATAAGTTTTTCTTTCATGGCCTTCATTTTTCATTTTTGAAAAGAAAAGAGAAGTATAATTTTGCATTTTTTTTATTCATTTTATTTCTATTTTAAAGTCAAAACACTATTGGTTCCACCTCTGCTACCTTTGAGTAATCAATAACCCTTAAAAAGAACGATAATATCTAAAACATATTAGTAACACTTTCTTTCTAGGGACGACACACACTAGTCTAGGATAGTGTTTTGGGTTAGGGACATATTTATGAGAATTGATACACAACTGGATCTAGAAGCCAAATAAAATCTCACAATTCACTATAGTTTACAAATAAGCACAAAATAGCTGAAAAGACTGAAATTGCATTCACACATGAAGTCAATGATGCATATTACTTCCACTGTCTAAAATGTAACTATATTTAGAATAGGTATATAGTATAATAAGTAAACATTGTGAGGCCTTGGAGGCCACGTGAAAGCATACAAGTGGCATCCTAAGATTGACCCTCGAACCCCCCTAGGTGGACCAATAAGCCTCCAACTCATCCCAAATGGTCACGAATCCTTGTGTGAACGTGGGAAATGAATACAGGAACATCAATGAAGGTATGGAAGGTGTGGGTGAGAGTAAGGATGAGTGGGAGTTGCTCTAGGTTAGTAATAAATTCCCAAAACAGTAAAAAATCCACCCAAACCAAGCACTAGTGCCTCAAGTTGGACCAAATCCATGAAATTTGGGAAGGGGAGCACATGTTGGTTGAATTTCATCAATGTGGGAACTTGGGTTGTTAGAATGATCAACCTGGAGTGCCTTAACTATGCAGAATGATCAACCAAGAGCGCCTCAACTGTCATAAATGCCAATTTCCCTAAGTCTAAACCATAGAAAATACTGCATGGAAGCAAATAAGAGTGTCTAATGTCCAATAATATGATACTAGGATGTATTATTACTCTAACCCCCCCACGTAATAAATACATACTACTTATTAACCAAAAATATCATGGATTCCTTTGGAACAAAGGCTCGATTCACCTCATACAACAGAAAATTTTAGTTGTCCATGAAAACAAGGAAAAGAGGAAATGCACATGGGAACAAAAACTCTCCTAAAAAATGGACATGGAGCCAAAAATATGAAGGTGAATGGAATCCATCACCATGTATCACTCACCCAAAGAAGATATATTAGGTAGGTGAAGGTCTTTTCTATGAATCACTTGGTGAAAATATCAGCAGTTTGCTCTGTAGATGGACAATACTGCAAGGCTATCACCTGATCATGCACCAATATCCTGATTTAGTGCATGTGTATCTCAATGCGTCTGGTCCTATGTGTATGCACTAGATCTATGGAAATATTGATTTCACTTTTATTGTCACACCAAATGACTGTGAGCGAATCAAGTGCAACTTCAAGTTCCTGAAGAATACCTTGCAACCACACACATTGTGTAGCTGCATTCACTACTCCTCTGTACTCGACCTCAGTTGAAAAAAGGGAGATAGTGTCTTGTTTCATGATTTACCAGCATATGGGACCATTGGAATGCATGAATACATAACCTGAAGTGGAATTCATGTCATTGGGATCACCATCCCAATCAAATAAGAAAATCAAACTAGTTCTAGTGGAGAACTAGCAGCATAGCGTACCCCAAAATTCTTGGTTCCTTGTACATACTGAAGGATCCTCTTGGATTCCTTCCAATGTATCTCATGGGGCTTCTGCATATATCTAGCTACAACACCTACAACATATGCTAAATCAGGTCTATAATGAGTAAGATACAACAAACTCTTGACTAGATGCCTATACAATGAGTTTTCCACCAATGGAGAGTCACCAAATTCACCTAGTTTGATACCGGAAAGGAATGGACACTTGGATGCCTTAAATTAATCCATTTTAAACTTCATTAACAATTTTGCAGCATACTTTTGTTGGATGACCTTCATCCCTTCTTCATACTGAACAATTTTCAAACCAAGAATTTGTTTCAACAAGCTAAGACCATAAATTTTTTATCTCATAAACCCAAGTGAAAGCATAAATTTTTCCATCTTGGCATGCCAAACCCTTGGGGCTTGCTTGAGGCCATAGAGAGACTTCTTTAACCTGCATACAAGAGAAGGATCCTCTTGGAAACCTTCAGGTTTCTGCATATATATATATATATTACCATGAATAAATGCACTTTTGACATCCATGTGGTGAAGCTCCCAATGCTTTCTTGAAGCAATGGCTAAAACTAGCCTGATAGAGTCCAACTTTGAAACCAGTGCAAATTTATCTGTATATTCCACTCCTTGGACTTGAAAGAAGAATTTGGTAGCCAATATGGCCTTATAATTTATATCAAAACCATCAACAACAACTTTCTTCCTATATACCCATTTTCATTGCACTGGCTTTCTCTTGGGAGGAAAAGGAACCAATTCCCAAGTCTCATTTTCCAATAGACAGTTGAACTCTTATTGCATGGATGTTTTCCATATTGGGTCAATTGATTCCCCTTGATATGATTTTGGATAATATCCAACCATAATTAAACATTTCTTAGAAATATACATTTCACTTGCAAAAGAATTAGTGTGAAACTGTGATCTAGTGTTCCTAGGATCTAGTGGATTGCCAGCTAAATCCCCAACTGCTTCTATGGTTTTCTCTTCCCACTTGGGCCTAGTGGGGGAGTAATGTTGATACAAATAATATTCATCCATATCAGAATAAAAAATATCATAAATATCAAAAAATCATTCATCACTTACATCATCTTGTGGTGAAAGAGATGAGCATTCCCCCAGTGCTAGTTCGAAATCTGGAATGACTTCTTCTTTGAATTGAAAAAATATTTCTATGAAAGTATTTTGAGTTGAGGGATAAAATATATTTTAGAAATTTATATCATAAAAATATCCCACCATGATCCACTCCTTGCTTTATGTCTTCAAGGATTTTCTTTTTTCTGAAGGAATCCTAGCCCAAGCCCTTCAGCCAAAAATTCTGAAATGTGAAATATTTGGCTTCCGACCAAACCAAGCCTCATATGGTGTTTTTACATTCATTTATTTGTGAAGAGATTTATTCTGAATGTATGAATCAAAATTAATGACTTCATTCCATATATTAGGACTCAAATCCTTAGCTTCAATCATACAGGTTTCCATCTCCTTGAGTGCCCTGTTCCTCCTCTTTGCCACACCATTTTGTTGTAGTGTGTAGAGGACTGAATGCTGCATTTGGATTCCAAATTATTCACAAATTTTCTCAAAACCATTGTTCACATACTCTTTTACATTATCAATATGAATCAATTTGATCATATTCCCACACTGATTCTCAACTAGGGCTTTCCAAACCTTGAGAGTCTCAAAGACTTCATATTTGAGTTTGAGAAAGTGAACCCAAAAAAACCTTGAGAAATCATCTATGAAGGTAAAAAAATACCTTCATCCTCCATATTAGGGTGTATGAATAGGTCCAATAATATTTTAATTCACCAATCCAAGCACTTGAGTAGCTCTCCTTGTTTTCCCTTTCTCATAGTTGCACTTTGGATGGTTTCCCACCACACAACCAATGCATGCACCATTGGAGGTCTTGATAGGAGGAATCCCTTCCACCATGCCACCCTTGTTCAATGCATAGAGGTATTTATAGTTCATATGGCCAAACCTCTCATGCCACAGTTTGTTGGTTTCATTGGCATGAGACAGGAGTGCTTTCCCTCTGGAGTAGGGAAGGAAATGGGAGAATTTGTACATCCTATCTTGATGATAAACAAATTCCAAAGCCACCACCTTGTTGGTAGATATTTCAAATGTCTACACTGTGTCTACAACAAATGTTACTCTCTTGGCTTCTCCAGTGTGATTCATTTGGTACAATGATAGTAGATTCGCTACCACGTCTGGTACAAACAATACATTATTGAAATACCCATCTTCAAGATCGATCCTTCCAATTCCCTTGTCCCGGATCTCTGAGTCATCACTGATTCGAACAGTTGGGCCATTGTATGAATACATGGATGTGAAGAAATATTTGACAGAGGCAATGTTCCTTGATGCTCCCAAATGAATAATGAAGGAAGAAGAGTATGAAGAACCAACAACTAATGAATGGCTCCTGTCTTTGTTGTATGAGCCTGAACCTCCATCTTTCTTCCTTAAGCCCTTTGGGAATGGGATGATTTTATTCTCCAATAGTTGCACCATCATATAAATGGTTTTATTCATATATGAACTCTCTAGATGCCACCCTTTCTGAAAGTAGTTGCATTTGGTATGCTCCTGCTCCTCCTTGTCCTTATCCTTGCAAGGATTTGAACCCCAATCTGAAGATTTGGGTCTGTCTTGTTTCTTCTTGTCTAGCTGCTTCAAATCCTTGTCTTTCTTCTTGCCCTTGGATGGATTCAAAACTCATGAAACAAGAGCTTGGCATTTACTGGATTTGATGGTACCCATATGGATGAGCTTGTCTTGTCCTTGGGTCAAAGACTCCAGGAACTGAGCCAATGCAGAAATGCACCAGTTTTGAGTTGCGAGCTTGCTAGAGTGAAATGTTCTTACAAACCAAGAGTACTCTGGACCTAGATTCAAAAGTATGGATAGTATGAGCTCCTCCTCCTTCATCTCTATGCCACATTTCTTGATTTGAACAATCAATGAATTGAATTTGGTTAAGAAATCTTGGATTGTCTCAAAATGAGCAGGATTCAAAGAGATGAGCTCATTTTCGAGATGGTGACCCCTCATCTCATCAATATTTCCAAAAAAAACTTCAATATTAAATGATACTTAATTTGGAGTAGTCAGAATGTCTAAATAAAGGAGAAAGTCTCTCGAAATGTCGAGACAAAGCATTCCAAATGCTTCATCAAGTCTGCTGAAGAACTTCAATTTCTCAAGAATAGAATTTGGTTCAAACTCTATCCCCATGGTGACCCTGAACAACCCTTTCAAGCCCATATGGATAACCATATCATCCTTCCATTCAAATTAGTTTAATGGTGTTAGAAAAACATGGGTATGATCCATTTCTTCTTTCACTACTGGTGACACATTGTTGAATGTACCTGCAATGAAAACTCTCAAATCTATGTGGAGAATCCCTCTTACAAAAAATAAAACACTCTGAAATTGATTTGCAGATTCAATAAGATATGATACCATGTGTTAATTGATACACATATATATATAGAATCCAAATAAACTATTGCAATTCGCTATAGTTTACAAACAATCACAAAATAACTGAAAAGACTGAAATTGCATTCACACATGAAGTCAATGATGGAGATTATTGTCATTGTCTAACATGTAAATATGTTTAGAATAGGTATACAGTACAATAGGGAAAAATCATGAGGCCTTGGAGGCCATGTGAAATCCTACAAGTGGTAACCCAATATTTGACCGTCAAACCCCCCTAGGTGGACCAATAAGCCTCCAAATCATCCCAAACAATCACGAATCCTTGTGTGAACATGGGAAAGGAATACTAGAACATAAATGAAGGTATTTCATGCATGAGTGAGCACATGGGTGAGTGGGAATGTCTCTAAGTGAGCAATAAATGTCAAAAATAGTCCAAAAACCACCCAAACCAAGCAGTAGCGCCTCAACTTGGACCAAATTCATGAATTTGGGGAAGGAGAGCCCATGGTGGTTGATTGTCATCAATTTGGGAGCTTGGGTTGTCAAAATGATCAACCTGGAGTGCCTCAACTATGTATAATGATCAGCTAGGAGCACCGCAACTGTCATAAATGCCAATTTCCCTAAGTCTAAACCATAGAAAATATTGCATGGAAGCAAATAAAAGTGTCTAAGTTCAAATACTATGGTACTAGGATGGATTATTATTCTAACAATATTTAACTTCCCAAAACTTTAAACTAATACCTAGTGGTGTTTCGTTCAGGAAATCCAATTTCATAAAGAAAGACGCCAGAAAGCTCCTTTAACACGATAGTCAAGCATGAGGTCATGCGATACTGAGTGTGGATATACCTCTCTTACAATAGGTAGAGAATACACCAGAGTTGCTGCAATTTTAGGGACTTACTCAGTACCTCCTTCCGACCCCATGTGGTTCCTAGTATTGTTTGATTTTTGGGCTTAGTTACCCTGCCCATGTGCATCAACTGGACTGACAACTGTTCTGCGGTAATTTCTTTTTGATTTTGGTAGACTTAGCATCTTGGCCTCTAGGAATCTACTTGGGTGTCAATGGAAGGCTATTTCCACTATACCCAAGGTAGACGTGGGAGGAAACCCTATGCATATTTGGAAAAGTACTTGGTGATTCAAATGCTTGCCCCAAAGTGATTGTATCAGGACACCGTGTAATTGTCCTTCTTCCTTCACTAGTTAGTTCTGGGCCCTCATCATCTCAGACTCTCCTTTGGAAGGTATCCTTGAGTGATTGGTCTAAATACTTAGGATTTTTCTTCTAGTGGTGTGCTCTTTGTGTTGTTGGTTTCCAATCTACTTCAAACTTTTATTTCTTGTTAAGTCAGAAACTATGGCTAACACCCCTATGGACACCAACCAAGAGACCCCCTTTCCATGGGATTCTTTCTCTTTTCCTTTTACTGGGAATGTTGGTGTTCCTCTGATGGCCACTTTGAATATGCCTAGATTCACCCTAGGGCCACTGATTTGGTTGTTTTCCACTCCGATTGTCCTGAATTCTCCTTATGCTTCTCAAGAAAGAACTTTATATCAAGGGCATCAAAACAATGTCTCCCCTTCACCTGTAGCAACCTCTCCTCCTCCTTCTACCTCATGTGGTGAAAGTTCTGATACTAGTAACCTATAGTCTAAAAGGAGTAAAATAAGGAAGAATAGGAAGAAGAAACGAAATCAAGGGGGCACCCATTCAACCTATGTAGGTCAAGTTGAACCCAACCCCCAGGCCTCTAGAAGTCATGCTGAGGGCACCTATCCAACCTTTACAAGTCATGTTAGACCCAACCACTCATCCTATGCATGTCATGCTAGTTGAACACATCCAACCTCTGTATGTCAAGTTGTACCCAAGCACTCAACCTCTACGAGTCAAGTTGATCCTCACCAACAAACCTCTAGAAGTAATGTTGGGGCACACACTCAACCACTGTAAGTCAAGTTGACCTTCACCACCCATCCTATGGAATTCATCTTGGGGAAAAACAACCAACCTTTTCTATTCAGGTTGGACCTCGTCTCGCAGCCTCTAGAGGTCATGTTGGGGGAAAACAATCGGCTAATACAAGTCATGTTGACATCATTGAGAAAAATAACCATTCAAAACTCAAGCCTAAGTTCCCTTATAAGATTTGTGAGGGAGATCATCTTACTCATCATATCCCTACTTTTGTAGCAGTACGAAGAGTGTGGTATGACTCTCAAGGATACCTTGTTCTTGAATAGTCTCAAGTTTATCAACAACCTATTCAACCTTTGGTTGATCAAGTGGTTGAACCAATGCGATCTTTGGTAAACACCAATCTTCCTTTGGAGAGTGACCTCTATGAAGTGATTGAGCCGATGTAATATTCGATCAATCCCACTCTCCCTTCAGAGAGTGACCTTCATCAAGTGATTGTGACAATGCAATATTCGATCAATCCCAGTATTCTTCCTTTGGAGAGTGAATTGTCTGCTAGTCATATGTTCTTCACTTCCAATTCAGAACCTTCTGTACAAGGGGGCACTGAATTTGTTTTGAATGAACCCCTACCAAGACCTCATATTACTTCCTTTAATTTGGATATCCTAGCTGAGTCATTCCTTCCTTTCGATACACCTTTTTAAATTAAGGTCCAAATTGGATGTTATACAATTTCCCATTGAATTGTGCATGAAGGAGCCTCTGTTATTATTTTATCCGCACATTCTTGGAGAGGCATGGAATCTCCTAGCCTTATGTCATATGATAGTTAGTTACTGGATTTTGATAGAAGAACTAGTCAATATTTGGGAATTCTTACTCAAACACCTATTACTTTGGGTGGGAAGATCGTCTTAGTTTATTTTATGGTGATAGAGGACCCCTTGGACTTTAATATGCTCCTCGGCTGTGATTATATTTATGTTATGCAAGTTGTGGTGTCAACTCTCTTTTGTGTGATGTACTTTCCTCATAACGAAAAAAATTGTTATTATGCATCAGTTGGAATTCCTTGATCCCTCTCCTAACCCAACTAGAGACTAAGTATTTCCTTTATTATTTCCCAGTGTTTCGGTAGACACTACCCCACCACGGGTGAGTTATTTGGCCTCATATCCATTGTGTTCAATTGCTACTAAGAAGAAGCCTTTGTGTTCATGCTTACCTTCTTGGGACTCGGTCTCAGCATTTGAACAAGTGATCTATCCAATGGGGAATTTGGAGCCTACTCTCCACCTTGTTGATCCATTTGAATGTTTAGACATGTGTCCTACCTGGGATGGTATCCTTACTTTAGATCAGGTCTTCCTAGAGTCTTTGATAGAATATGAGCTTCTTATGGATGTTGAATCAGTTACAGTTATATCCAACCCTGACATGCTTGTTGAGTCTGATCCGTCTGACGATCGATCCTCTTATGATTTTATTGTTGAGTCTTTGGAATCTCCCATTGAACAACAAGTTCGTGATCCTAATGAGTTTGAACTCTATAGTATTTTTTTTGACTCCAGTATTGTTGAGTCTGTTTTACATACCCTATAAGCCGTGTCAAATTTAGCTTTCCTATTGAGTTTAATCTTATTGATCATAAATCCTCAGGACTTGGAACTATAAATTCTTCTTCGGTCAATTATTTCTTGACTACAACTTTTGTAGAAGATAGTGAAGTTGCCAGTTTTTCTACCAAAGTGACCTGTATCATATATTTTCTTTTGAATATGATCTTGATACTGTTGTTTCTTGGAGACAAGATTCTTAGTTGGATTCACACATGCTTACTGGTCTCTCCTTTTTGTTCAAGTTGTAACTGCACTTGCATGTACCTTTCTTGCATTTATGATATTGATGTCGGATTCCACGCTCTTAGCTCATTATATAATCCCTCATCTATGTTCTCATCATTGCTAATATTTGTACCATTTTTCTGTTGCAACTTGCACCTTTTACCTAGAGGAGATGTCCCCCAAGTGTCTTTATCTTTCCCACTTTCCTCGCACTATGATTAGGTATGTTCCTTGTGATTGGAACCAGTTCTGCATGCTTCTAACACTCATCTCCTCACATTTAGAGAATTCTTTATGCTCTCCTTTGAGCTCGTTAAAAACAGTAAGGAGGCCGCAAGTTGACTTTTACGAGGTTGTTAAAACCTTACAAGAAAGGTATGGAGTTACCTTTAAGCTCTGGTCTTACTCCCTAAATATGAATATATTTTCGAGTTCGCTTGTCCCTTCAATCTCGTTAAAGGATGTGAAGGAACATTCACATAGGTATAATTTTACCCATTTTTCTGGCGCCCATGTGGATTACCTAGGAAAAATGAATACTCTATTTACTTCAGAATATAGAAGAGTATCTTCAGGTATATATTTATCTCTTTTTCGTGCCTGGAGGACTAAAATTACGGAAAAGGAACCTGTTTGAGCTTACTTTTCTCTTTTTCATGCTCTAGTTTAAACATGAAAAAGATTCTGAGCATTCTTTATGTCTTTGTCATGCTCGCTTAAACCCTAGGAAAAAAGAATTGAGAGATATTGCTTTCCTTCACACTCGTTAAAACTAAAGCATTATTCTTTATTTTGAAGGAGTGTTGGTTTCGTGATAGTTTACCCCTTTTTCAGAGCTTGCTGACTAACTACAAAAGAGGAATACCTTAGTTTGTATGGGCTAAGAGAGTTTTCCTCTGGATTTTTTTATACTTTTTCGTAGTTAGGAGACTAAACATATGGTAAATTGCCCCCTAGAGTATTCTTTGGAGTTTTCAGACTCTCAAAACTATGAAAACAACACCAAGCATCCACTAATTCAGGCTTGTAAAATCCACGAATCAATTCTTTATCAAGTATTATTCTGTCTCTTATTTGAGATTTCCAAGAATGCAGAAGGTCCCAAGTTTTATTTCTTGGACTCATTAAAACTTTACAAGAAAGAGGGAAAGGGAATTTCATTCAAATGTATTTTGTATCAAGGAAACAAGTCTTGTCTCCTTCAACAAAGCACCAGTTTTGATTCTATCAACAATTGGGTTCTAGTTTTTGGCCTTAAGATTAATCCTGATCTCATAGTTTTTACTCCCCGAGTTGGTCACTTTTCCAATTATATGGAGAATCTGTCAATCTCTCCTACATTGCGTATTTGTGTCACTAGTCCCTTGGTGTCAAATTATTCCTAAGAAACTATTGTGTCATGCCCACAATTCAAGGATAAACATTTGTCGGTCATTCTGCAGTTCACTTGACCTTTTGTGTGGACCACTCTTTGGTATCAGTTCATTACATCAAGTCTTTGGTGGTCCTTGCTGTAAAAATTTGTACTAGTTCCATATGCAATCAGACTTTGAATTACCTTGTGTTGGATGATGGAGGATGCCTTAACGCCTGCATTCCAAGAGATCTCTTCCTATTGACTTCAAATCATCTTTCTTTGGGATTGAGACTTAGTGTTTATGATAGTACCTTGGGGATTTCAATCATCAATGGAAATTTCCCTTGCTATTGGGTAGTGGGAAAACCTTAATGTATCCTACTCGATGAATTCTTCAGGTGTTCAAATTCAAGACCATTTATTCACACTTGTTAGAATGTAATAGGAAAGTTGGGGACCATTCTCATCAATGGTGGATTCCCTTGCATTTGTTAATGGTTCTCATAAATGAACAGTAAGAAAACGGTTTCCTCCATGTTTGACTTCATCTCCTTTATTCACATGGTCAAGATTCATACATTTGGGCAGTTTGGATTGAAGACTTGGGTTAGAGAGTAGCATCGTCATATTTTCATATTTCCTGAGTTGTGCAAGACCTTGTCACACTTCATATGAAATTTACTGAGACATAGATTCACCTTCTATTCTTGTGGATATGATCAATTATTGAGCATGGATCCACCTTGTTCATTTGTGGCCATGAATCCTTTAGATTTTATATGGTTCCTTTTTGCATATCGTGCGGTCTGATAGTTACATCAGTTATACAAATGTTGTATCTACATGTATCTTTGTGGTGATCATTTGTATATGGAAAAGTACGTCCCATAGATCAATTTTGTTTGACATTTATCTCTCTTTTAGGTACCTTTGTTCGAGCCTACGATCTTGTATTCTCTACTCTCTTCAACTCCATAACTCATTTTTTTCCTTTTTATAATGTATTATGGATATCGTCTTCCCCTCTAACCTCATACATTATAGGGAGTTCTTTATAGCCTAAAATGACACATCTCATCCTGTGACAACTTTCACATGTTTTTGTCGCATGTCGACACTTCCATGACAACACTTCATGAAAAATCACTGTTAGTCACTGAAAAAACACCTTGATTTGATGAGCCATATCTATACTTTTGTAACTTCGTTAAAACACTTTTGTATACCATTGGAAAGGTATCAAAATAGGGAAAAAAATTCTAGAAAACACCAACACATGAAAGTTCATGGGAATACCTTAAAAATATATTTTTTAACCCACTCGCGAGTTTTCCTAAGAAAACCTACGAGTTTCCATTAACACTCGTGACTTGTTGGCAGGCGGTATGGATGTACACAGAGTAGAAGCTGGAAATAGTGCACACGATGGAGAAGTCGACAATAGTCAATTTGGTCATAAGTTTTGTACTTTTTGGTCATAGTTTTGTAGTTTTCGGTCCAAGTTAGTTAGAAAGTAGTTAGAAGTGGACCATTTTGTAAAGGAGAAATCCTATATATAGAATTAGAAATGTAGTAGGAGATAAAACAATGAATTTAGAGAAGAAAATCTTGGATTTTTTCTTATACTATCTTTTCATCATCTATGGATGAGTGATTTGTGTATCTGTTGTTTGGTTCTGTCTTGTGAACCTGAGAATGTATGTCAGGAAATTGGTTTGAATTGCGAAAGTATATGACATGCATGGATGCTGTTGGAACCACTCTGAGTCTTGATATATGATTTTATGTTTTCTGATTTTACATTTTTAATGATGTGATCTCAATGAGTAATTGTTGGAATATGGTTTATATTCTTGAATGATGTGATGATTCTACATGATGTATGACTCTATGTTTGTCGATCTCTTTATGAAGACAATGTGATGATTAAATATGATATGAATGGTTTTTGATGCAGCTGAATATGAATAAATGATGAAAAAACCCTCACATTAATCTCTAGTTAATATCGTGATAGTAAAGAGAATAGTTGGAAAATAGGGTATGCAAATACTCCTCCTTATTGTAGAAACATGGTTTCGACTGCTCTCCCTTGAACATATTGGGTGAGACTTCATATGCTTCGTAGGTTTTGGTGGATATGATAAAACCTATCTGGGTCAGTGCTCAGGGAGATCCTAGTGTTTAGGGGTGTCGACAAAGTGTGAACCCGTGTCGATAGATCTGTGTCAACAAATTCTTCAGTTGTCGAGAGCATAGTGCAAGGAAGAGGAGGATATGTTGTGCCATCCGACAAGACCATAGATTCATGATTGGTTCAATCAGAAGGCTCATGAATTCACAATAGAAGAAAATCCAAGTTCTAGACTAATGACAAAATAGTGGATGGGAAGGAATATCTATTCTTCTATCCACGATTATTTCTTCACCGAGTTTCTGATTATATTGTATGAGTGGTTGGTGCAATTGACGTATCGAAAGACAAAATTTCAAGGAGGTCAGCCTACTTACTGTACCCCAGAGCTGATCTAGTAGCTGAAGGAGGTAGAAAATAGAGCATCAAGGGCTGTTGAAGTGTGCCTTGAAAACATATTAGAAGGATACATCATTGAGTTTGTACTCGATACAGTGAAATCTTATAGCGATGCAGAAAGGGAATTCTTCAAGGGACCAAGAGGTAGGTTTCTATTGTCTTTAAAATTATGGATTAAAATGCTTATATGTGAAAAATGAATATTGAAGATGAACTCTGAAGAGTAAAGATATGGTGTATGGAAGTTGTAGGTACTACGGAGACGAGGGTTGGATGGAATGATAAGGGGTATATGGATGGGAGTTACGATGAAACTATGAGGGAAGTCAAGAAAGAGTGTGGTGTTCTATGAAGTGAGGTAAGGTTTTGGCAAGAGAAGAGGTAGAGGATTGAGGAGAGTCCTACTGCGATCGGAACAAGGAACTACAAGAGAATATAACAAGGGACTAAGAGACCCTACAACGACAAAGGAGAATACAATGCTACACCCAATCCTAAGGAAGGACCAACCTAGAGCAACAACATACCTACACCTCTGCGCACTGTGGTGCATTCAGGAAGAAATACCAGATCAACACCAGATTTCCCAGTGTGTCATTAGATAGTATCGAATCATTGAACATAGGAAGAAGGCCCAAAATGGAAGGAAATGATGTGAAATCGCATCTGTTCTATGGGAACAGGACTGAGGATCCCAAATAATATTGGTTTCTTTGTGAAGCTATATGGACTGTAAAGCAATTCCAGGACAAAGACATCAAGAAGGGTCAAATAGAAACAAAATTTTGAGGTTGCACATTCAACTGGTACATAAAGTTTGTACAAGTTCCGAAGGGGAATCAACAAAAGAATCTAGCAGAGATTAGAACTAGGTTGATTGAGGAATTTCGAAAACCCAAATCTGATTCACAATATATCACAAAACTGAAACAAATCAAGAAATATTGAAACAAATTGGTCTAAGATTTTGATCAATGATTCAAGATGTTGATGGCCAAATCTAGTTTCAGAATGAGTGATGTACAACACAAAGAATGGTTCATCACAACATTAATACCATATATATGAATTCCATTAATGCAGTAGAATACTGCGACACAAAGTGAGGAACTAGAGATCGGAATGAAGCTGGAAGCTTTACCAGTAGATGAAACTGGAGTTGGAATGAATAAGATCCAATCGCAATTGGTGAATCTGGTGATCCAATTGCAAGATATCAATAAGGGAAAAGAAATCCACGAAGAAGTATGGTGTACCCGATGTCACACAAAGGGACATCACAAAGATCAATGCCTATACTTCCACAATTTTTTTCTCTCGGGAGCTCCAAATCCACTAAGTCAAGGTGGCTTACCATGGTGTTAAATGTGTCAAACTCATGGACATTGACATGAGGAATGCATGTATCTCCAGAAGATGGTATCCAATCCTATGAACTTGTTTTGTGATTTTTGTCATTCTATCAGACATGAAGAGAAGGATTGTGGAGAATATTTCCTACTCCAGGAAAGGACAATGGATACATACTATATGAAGGGAGAAGAACACTGATCGATGGAGAGATTGAAACCACAGTTGCCACCATAGTTTGTGCAACCGCAACCATAGTTTTCTCTATCGTAGCTGTNTTCTTTGGTCAACTGCAAACTCTGTAACGTAGCCTTCTAGCACACTAGTGAGCCAGAAGTCCACTGCTCGCGTAATCGGGTTGTCAAGGTTCTGTACGGTTTGAATCAGCTCCGGTGTCCAGACGATGTTTCTTTTCTTCTTGAAGGTGTTGCTATCTGTCAACTTGGATAACCAATCAAAAAGCTCGTTTCCGTAGGTGACAAAAAATATAGCGTGTATGTCTGAAGCGATGTGCTTTTCTAGCCAGGCCTCTGTGCTTAGTCTCGGAATTCTGTTCTCTTTCTTGGCGAACTCCGTTAAGTCTGAATCCAGCCACTTGTGAAATTCTTATTGCGTAGGATGCCAACAGAACATGGACTCCCAGTCGTTTAAACCGGCAATGGAACCATTTGTTGATTGCATGGGCAGACCCGGGTTTACTATGATTAATCAACAACACCCAAAACTCACTGGCCCTTTCGGCAACAGACCGCGAAGCGATCTGAAGTCTCACCCGAAGTGAATCTCATGGGTTGGCCAAGACTCAAGTGTCTTGGACCAGGTTCTGTGCACCCTACTTCTGTCCTCTTACTCCTGCGTGCCACTAGATTAACTAGCCCTGCACACCGCTCATCTCCTTCTACTCGAAGCACTGTTACCTATGCGATANCCCGAAGTGAATCTCATGGGTTGGCCAAGACTCAAGTGTCTTGGACTAGGTTCTGCGCACCCTACTTCTGTCCTCTTACTCCTGCGCGCCACTAGATTAACTAGCCCTGCACACCGCTCGTCTCCTTCTACTCGAAGCACTGTTACCCGTGCGATACTTAATCCAGAACGCATCGCACGATTTCCTCCCGTGTCGCACAACTTCCACTTACTCACAATATTCCCAACCTTACCAGATTTCTGCGCACCGCGGAACATCCATCCTCTCCTCAACGCTAAGCCCTCAGCTCGCAGTATCGCGCAACGCAGCTCCTCTGCCGATGCGATATCGCCTCTCTGCGATATCTTACCACTACGACCTTGCGCTCTTAGCGTTGACTATGCCGGTGAGTGAAACTCTACTTCCCAGAAATATATTGTGAGTAACGGGTCATTAGAGACAGACGTAAAGGAGTCTTTTAACAGTCTACTGTAATACTTCAACTTATCTTTTATCCTCTTGCATTATCATGATCGACCAATACATACATTCATCTACTGCTACTATCATTACATGCACAATAAACNTTAACAGTCTACTGTAATACTTCAACTTATCTTTTATCCTCTTGCATTATCATGATCGACCAATACATACATTCATCTACTGCTACTATCATTACATGCACAATAACC
>LPNX011082579.1:0-41222 GCA_001517045.1 Pseudotsuga menziesii | reverse complement strand
TTCTTGACTCTTCTATCCCAAAATTCATAGTTTCCGGCTCTGCTCTCCAGCTGGAAACGTGCTACGGCATCGTAGCTCCACCCTGTCCTTTTTCCGCTAAACTTCTCTCTTTCCGCCAAAACTAGCAGCTTCTTCTGTAGCTGCGGGATCCTGCTCCAACATGAGGCCTATGGTATTTTGTGTCTGAGCATTTCAAGAGACCTCCTCTTCCATCTTGATGGATTGACATCACCTAATGAATTGTGGGAGAATCTTGTAGAGATTTTTGGAAATAAAGATGAGATGAGAGGACATAAAATGGAGAATAAGCTGATCTCCTTGAGTCCTAGTAGCTTTGAATCATTGCAACTCTACTTTTCCAAGTTTAAGGCCCTTGTTTTGCAGTTGCAATGGTGTGGGATAGAAAAGAAGGAAGAGCAACTAGTTTTGGACATACTCTCTAAGCTTGGCTCTGACTAGTCAGCATTTGTTTCAACCTTCCATGCCACCCAGTTGACATCTCAAGCTTGGAAGATTCCTAATCTTGCAGAGTTCATGGAATCCCTCACACAAAAACAAGATAAGTTGGTGATGATGGGCACCAAAAAAACCTTCCAAAGAGCAAGATTTGGTTGCTGGAGATTCAAGGGTGGATTCAAAAAGTAAGAATAAATCTAAAAGGCCACCTAAGAAAAAGAGAGACAAGTCTAAGGCTCAAGAGGATCCCCAGGGTTCCAAGAAGAACTCATAGAAGAAGAAGAACAAAGGAGAAATGAGCAAGTGTGCATACTGTAGTAAGGGTTATCATCCTGAGAGCTCTTGTATGAAGAAGCAAATTGACATGGTGAACCAACTCCTAGAGAAGAATAATACCTCCCTTCTTGATTGCTCAAAGAAGAGGGAAAGAGGATCAAATTCAGAGGACAGAGAGAGAGTACATGCCTTGGTTACTGGCACATCAAGCTCACCTAGCTTCATCATAGACTCTGGATATTCTAGACATATGGTTTCGACAAAAGAGGCTTTCTCCTCTCTTGACATGTTGAAAGGTCCACCAATAGTTTTGGGAGATGACTCTCTCACTGACAGTTTGGGGAAGTGAAGGATTGATCTTGACCATGGTAAGTTCAATAATGTGTTGTATGTTCCAGGTCTTGCCTCTAATTTCTTGTTAGTGTATCAGATGACTCACACTGGGTCTCCAAAGAAGGTCATATTCTCCCCTGATGATGTTGAAATCACTAAGATTTCGAATGGTAAAGTCATAGAAAAAGTTGTTGTTGATCACACTTTGAAGGTATACATGTTTTCCCATTTTCTACCCTACTCAAACCCCTCTACTCTTCTGATTCATGCTAATGAGGCAAGAAAGCTTTGGAATGAAATATTTGGCCATCTTAACTACAAGTATCTTTCTGATTTGAGTGAAAATGATATGGTCATAGGGTTACCAAAGGTCAAGTTTTCTAAGGTAGTCTGTCAAGGTTGTATCCTAGGAAAACACCCAGAGCACAAATATGAGAGAGCTAGTCATGAGAGAACCTCTGCACCTCTTGAGTTAATCCATAGTGACGTTGCTTGTCCATTTCCTCATATGTCCATGATTCAAGCCAAATATGCACTCACTTTTATAGATGACTTTTCCAGGTATTGTTGGGTTCATTTGTAAAGCATAAGTCTGAAGTTTTTGACCTCTTCAAAGTCTTTAAAGACTTGGTTGAAAACAAGTCTAGGAGGAAACTCAAGATCCTCAGATCTAATAATGGTGGTGAGTATGTCAACTCTGAGTTTATTCAGTATTGTAAATATGAAGGTATTCAAATGTAGCATTTGATCCCTTACACACCACAGCAAAATGGTGTTGCTGGGAGAAAGAATAGGTCACTGAAGGAGATGGAAACTTGCATGATGGAGGCTAAGACTTTGCCACCAAAGTTTTTGGATGAGGCTATAAACTGTGCATCCTACATCCAGAATAGGGTGCCTCATAAGCACCTTGATGGTATGGCTCCTTTCTAAGCTTGGAGTGGGCACAAGCCAGATGTGACCTGTTACCACCTAAGTTGTACTTAGTGGTTTTTTATCAAGTGAGCCTGGTGAACCGGATAAGGTTAACCTGTTCAGACTTTAGAGAACCTTCACTCTTGCTTCTGGGAAGCTTTGTTGTACTATATCACATTTTCATACCCCATGGGGGAATTGTAATAATTGTTTTAGCATGATAGTGTCTGTAAAAGACTCGGTCTCTTAGACTTTATTTGTCAATCCGATCAGCCCAGGGTGTTTTTTCCCTTGGTTATTATTGGTTGTTGAATAAACGACTGATAATTTCTGAGTTTTTCACTCCATACCTCCAAAGTTGGGGTGGTCAGCTTGGCATTTAGGCTTATTGAGGTTATTAGAGTCTATGTGTCAATGTATAAGCATGCTAGACATCATGGTTGAGTCATATGAAAATGTCTAAGTCCCCCTAGGTTTTTTCAATTTTTCATTTTTTTAGTTTTTTCAGTTTTTTTTATTAAAAATTTAATTTTTCCAAAACTTAGGCTATTTTTTAATAGTTTAATTGGAAAATTTGATTTTGTAATAAAAGTGGGCCAAGTAATCAATTTCAGTCATGTAGGTGCTCATTTTCAAGCTAACAGCACCATGTAAACCCATGGACCCACTATTTCCTAGTTTTGAGTGATTTTCCATCACTCAGGTCAAAAAGCCCCAAAAATCAATTATTGATGATTTTAATTAATAAATTGATGAATAATGGAGCAAATCCAAAATCATAAATCAGTGGATTCTCAGCCGATTTTATTGAAATCAGTCAGATCTGAAGCAGATTGACTGGATCTGACAAATCCTTGACTGAAGGAGGTGATCAAATCAGATCCAGAGTTGATATTCAGCATCCTTTATGGGGAATTTCTCCCTCCCTCTCTCCTCAACACGTTTTTGGCTCATCTGGATGAGTTTGGTGGATGCTTCAGTCAACAGGTTGAGGTGTCAGTCAGATCAGCTCTTCGATTGAAAATTGCACTCAGTGAGACTCAGATCTAGATCAGTTAGACATAGATCATACATTGATGGACTCTCCATCAGCATATTTAGTCTATCTCCTTGAGATTTGCGCCCCCCCTAGGCTGGATCTCCTGGTTTTTGTATATATCCAAGCACAACAGCCTCTTCCAAGCTAGTTAGAGTTGGACTAAAGGGCTTGCCATTGTAACTGTGTACTAATCTTCATTTGTTGAAATAAAGAGAATCTTTGGAGGCTCAATTGTGGAGTACCTTTCATGTGTGGATTGTCATTGTCTTACTGCATTCAAGGTGAAACTGCTATTTTTCCAATTTTTTGCACTTAACTATTGTCTGCCTGAATGGTTGTTGAGATCATAAGGATAGATCATTTTAAGTAAGATTACTTACTTCTATTCATTGCATATTCTTGAATGAGTTAATATCTATATGTGAAATAATATTATTTGCATGCTGTATCATCCCCTTCTCATATGTATCTTCAGATTTGATAGTTCTATTTGCAGGAGTTGTTTTGTAGCTTACAGGTTTGCTGTGACTGGAAGATCTATGGTTCAAGTTTGATTCCATTGATTTCCAGCAAATATTGCTAAGATATTTCCCCTCGGTGCTTCACTACCAAGTTTTCTCTGCAGATCTGCTTCAACAACAAGCACCTTTCTTCCCCTTTCTCTCCTTTAAAAAATCTTAAATTTTCCTCAAACTAGTTACTTTAAAGGTTTCTTATTACTCTGATATATCTCATTAATAAAAATACACATATATCTAGTTAGTAATATCCCTTCCAAATTCTATATCTTAGTTTTGTTTTGCACATAAAGTTCAATTTCAAGAGATCTAGCTAAAATTACCATATTGTTGCAAGCATTTTAGTGAAAATTTGTAGCTTGCTGTTAAGGTAGTTTCATTTGCTGTACGATAAAATTCAATATTCTGCAATATCACTGCATATTTCATTGTCTGCACAAACAGCAAGCCAAGATCCCAAGGAAAGCTTGCTTTCCTTGGTTCCTTTTTCGCCGGTTTAGCTAGTTTTAACTTCATTTTTTTTGAGATAATGTAGGCTGATCCAAAGGTACTTTTAAAGTGATTTTGGGTGTATGTTATTATAACATCCTCTTTGTCTTTTAGAAGTTCTGACAGAAAAGAAAGGAACCTGCTGTCCGAAGGGGCCTCGGGAGCGTTCAAAACCCCCCAGGGATCTCCCTTTTCACTAAAATCTTAAAAATTTTGCAAAGTTGTAAGATCTTGGTTTCAGCCTGTATAAGGACCAAGAAGTTTCTGATATATCAGCTCTCTAATATTGTAACCACTGTTAATAAAATTATTTTTCGAATAGGCTCTTTTGAGCCCATTCCCCATCCCTGCTAGGGGGATTTGCATCGGTGTCCTTTTCGTCGCTTTTTGCTTATTTCTTTTTTTTAACTAGAATTGATCTAATTTGTAGGTTAGTATACTTGATTTTATTATTAATTTCATATTCCACTTTTTGTTTTTTAAAGTAATCATAATACTAACCCCACGATTTCCTGATTGACCCGAAAGGGGAAAGAGATTCGTGGTAGGATTAATTAAGAAACTAGAATTGTGTATTTGTTTGATTTTTTCTATCATTTATTTATCAGCAATTATAAAATTAACCCCTCCTCGATTCCCCAATTGAGATCCACTTGGATTGAAGGAGGTTCCTGCAGGGTTTTCTTTTAAACAAGAACACCCAGTTTAAAACTTACTAAAATTGACAAGACTCCAATGTGTATGCTCTGCACTTGGCTGTGGTTCATCCGATCAGTCAAGCTATATCAAAAGCACTTGGGTGACTAGCATAATTAGGACTCACTCTCCCCAATTGACAAACCATCAAGTGAAAATCCAACACCTAGATCAAACCTCTATAGTGGCAAAATACCCAAAGGAAGCGGGAACTTTTGAAAAGTGACCTCGGGGTGACGATCTCTGTCACACCCTAATGGGTGCGTTATGAACAATAGCCCCAGAGACTCCATTTCAGTCCACATATTCCTTGTGGGTAGCCGTGAAGTTTTAGTTTTGGACATATTTCAAGTACTCTCAGGTATATCTGGAGTCCCTGCTTTGCCTAATTTAATCAACTCATACTTCACATTTAACTTAAAACATACCAAGAGGCAATCGCAAAACATTCACTCCAAGCACATGCAAGCGTATTGATTCTATTTTTGACTCCATTCTAAGGCACTGGTTAATTTATTTCTTTATATATACTTTGTGTCTCAGTATTGTGCTTTTGTGTGTTCATCTTTTACATCTTGCCATCTTTGATTATCTATAGTTAAATTGTAAACTCCTAAATAACTCAGTCAGTTCAAACATCACAAACACTAAGTAATTATCCTTAGTAACTTAATAGGGTCTACCCCCCTTGGCTTCGTTAGGAGTTGAGCCTAAATG
Organism: Pseudotsuga menziesii; assembly: GCA_001517045.1. NCBI lineage: Eukaryota > Viridiplantae > Streptophyta > Pinopsida > Pinales > Pinaceae > Pseudotsuga > Pseudotsuga menziesii. The sequence goes on along the minus strand of LPNX011082579.1, from coordinate 35,783 downwards.
GAGGAGTCAAGAATAAGGTGACAGCCTTGACTCGAGACTTGCCCCCAAGGACACACCGAGTGGCTTGAATATTTCTGCCACGTGACCTAGGTGTGTGAAAGGCGGCAACACTTTTTGGTGCCATTTCCGGGGATAAATCTTTTTATTCCCAAGTACGACTTAGCTTAAATTTTTTCTAAACAACTAAAAAGGTAAAAATTTTTGATTGATCTAGTCTTTAAAAAACATAAAAATTAAAACTTGATCCATCTGGCGACTCCACTGTCTAACATCCCTTCAAGAATTTCTACCCGAAGAAACCACTGACAATTATTCAATCCTCTCCCTGATCCTGAAAATTTTATTAGGGAAATATTGAATAGGCAAACTTCTCATAGAAACCTCGAATATTTAGGAGACCAATCCCTCTCAGATATCCATCACAAATTATAGAGAGTTATGTTCACTAATCTCAAGAAATGACAGAATTTTACAAACCCCTTGACTTTTCTCAGATAGCAGGTAGTCCTCATTACATTCCGAATGATACTATCAAGAAGCTCCCCATATTTCAGGGCAATAATGCCATCACTGCCAAGTCTCACCTTCGAAAGTTTGAAAAGCACCTGGCCAATTATTGTAATGATGCTTCCCATGACCATTATGATGTCAAAATGATGCTCTTTGCTTTATCCTTGGAAGATGATGCTGAAGAATGGTACTTCGACCTATATGATGATTCATATAAAACTCTTAGTGAATTCCTAGAGGGTTTTAAGAAGAAATGGGGGGAAAAGAAAGAACCAAGACATCTGCTTGCTGCCCTCCATAACATAAAGAAGATGGAGAATGAAACCATTGATGAATTTAATACTAAGTTCAGGCGTGTGGTTGTGGACCTCCCTAGAGAAATCAAGCCAAGGTATGCCTCCATCCTCATATATTAATTCGAAGCTTTCATTGGTGATTTGAGGTACCAGTTAAGGGACAAAGAGCCGGTCGATCTAAAAAATGCTTAGGAATTGGCCGAGAAAATAGAAAAGAATATGCAGTCTTTAGGTAAATCCAACATTCCAAGTTACACTAAGGGAAACACTTCATACAATGAAGAAAAAGGGAAACGCCTTTGAATCAGAAGAAAAGGGAGCCTCTAAAGATCCCCTGGAAAAGGTAACAGACATGATAAAAGACTTGGTTACTAGTCAAAACCAACTTATGATAGATCAGTCTGCATAATTGAATCCTATGCACAACAGAATAATCACAATGGAAATAAATAATGGACCTAGGAACTTTCAGCCTAGGTAGAATCAGATGTATCAAAAGAAGTTTCCTCAACAAGAGCCTAGGATTCCAAACATGTTAGAATCAGCTAACATGATAGAAGAAGTAATTCCATGGTGTATACCCTGTGAACAATTCCACAAAGAAAGCACTTGTTATGTTGCAAATCAAGTCATGGAACATGGACTTCCCAAGGTCAGTAATCAGGAAACAAATTCAAGCGAGCCTGATCATATATACATGGTAGGTCAGGCCTACCCTTTGTTACCATCTAAACAGTACAAGCTTGAGGATGAAACCATTGTAGAATCTTATAGTGAAACTTATGATGAAAACTGTAATATACATGATGGGACTCCTATGTGTTCTCCATATAATGATGACAGTCTGGAAGGTTTACTACCTTGTGACCTTTTCTCTGAAGAATATGAGTATGAAAATGAGGACAAGTATAGCTTGGATCATGATACAAGTTACGAGGACTCCCTTATCCCCGATAAAGATGTTGATGAGGAGTCCTGGACATTCACGGAAAGCCCAGTCTGTGACATGAATAAAGAGGAAAATAATGAACCATAAAATTTTGATGGTTTTGTTGATTTTTCTGTCTATGGCATATCTAAAGGAGAGAGCATGGACCATGTGGCCTTAGGAAACTTTGATATGAAAAAGAAGCATGCAATCTATCCATATGATCATTCAGAGTCATATCAAGCAGAGCCACACAAAGGTATCAATAATGAATACATGGAGAAGCAATGTTGTGAAAAGGCAGACGTGATACAGTTATTAGAATATCAGTCTCAACTATCACCTTCACATATAGAGTTTCCTCATGAATTGGAGCCGCTTGGGGCTTATATAGTGAATTATCATCCGGTAAGCCTTGATGATCAATATGATGGTGTATTCAATCTGCCTCATCATTCCGATTTGTACATCAACCCTATCCAGTCACGGATAGAAGCAGCCTGCGTAAGAACTTACCAGTTTCGAAGGAAGTTTTATGACATTGTTCATGCCTATGATCTCCCATCCATCCCACCCATCCCGAATCATCACGCAGGTTTGCATTTTCTGAATAAGGTATCATTACATTGGCTGGTAACCAAAGACAAGGAATTTTTTTTTATGTTAATAAAATGCTTAGGTGGTTACATTGGATTTATTATTACACTTAACCCTTTTTATATCATGCTTAGAGTAGGAAAATAAGCTCCTTGAAAGAGAGCATTCACTTTCTGCATTTCTATTTTATACTTAGCTATAATAAAAATTTGCTTCTTTTAGTTAGTTACATTTATTTTGTTTAAATAAATCAGCTTAATGGTTCACTTGGTTTTTTATAAAACTTGTGCTACTGAGGTTTTTCTTGTCAAGTTGAGATGTTTTTACAGGGTATATAAACTAGAGATTCTGGTGTTCTCGTATCCTCTCCTTACCTTAAAGACCAGATCGAGCACACATCCCATAGTTGGAGCCAGAATGTTACCACCTAAGTTGTACTTAGTGGTTTTTTATCAAGTGAGCCTGGTGAACCAGACAAGGATAACTTGTTTCTGACTTTAGAGAACCTTCAGTCTTGCTTCTGGGAAGCTTTGTTGTACTATATCACATGTTCATACCCCATGGGGGAATTGTAATAAATGTTTTAGTATGATAGTGTCTGTAAAAGACTCGGTCTCTTATACTTTATTTGTCAATCCAATCAGCCCAGGGTGTTTTTTCCCTTGGTTATTATTGGTTGTTGAATAAACGACTGATAATTTCTAAGTTTTTCACTCCATACCTCCAAAGTTGGGGTGGTCGGCTTGGAATTTAGGCCTTTTGAGGTTATTAGAGTCTATGTGTCAATGTATAAGCATGCTAGACATCATGGCTGAGTCGTATGAACATGTCTAAGTCCCCCTAGGATTTTTCAATTTTTCAATTTTTTAGTTTCTTCAGTGTTTTTTATTAAAAATTTAATTTTTCCAAAACTTAGGCTATTTTTTAATAGTTTAATTGGAAAAATTGATTTTGTAATAAAAGTGGGCCAAATAATCAGTTTCAGTCATGTAGGTGCTCATTTTCAAGCTAAGAGCACCATGTGAACCCATGGACCCACTATTTCCTAGTTTTGAGTGATTTTCCATCACTCAGGTCAGAAAGCCCCAAAAATCAATTATTGATGATTTTAATTAATAAATTGATGAATAATGGAGCAAATACAAAATCATAAATCAGTGGATTCTCAGCCGATTTTATTGAAATCAGTCAGATCTTAAGCAGATTGACTGGATCTGACAAATCCTTGATTGAAGGAGGTGATCAAATCAGATCCAGAGTTGATCGTCAGCATCCTTTATGGGGAATTTTTCCCTCCCTCTCTCCTCAACACGTTTTTGGCTCATCTGGATGAGTTTTGGTGGATGCTTCAGTCAATAGGTTGAGGTGTCAGTCAGATCAGCTCTCCGATTGAAAATTGCACTCAGTGAGACTCAGATCTGGCTCAGTTAGACACAGATCATGCATTGATGGACTCTCCATCAGCATATTTGGTCTATCTCCTTGAGATTTGCGCCCCCCCTAGGTTGGATCTCCTGGTTTTTGTATATATCCAAGCACAACAGCCTCTTCCAAGCTAGTTAGAGTTGGAATAAAGGGCTTGCCATTGTAACTGTGTACTAATCTTCATTTGTTGAAATAAAGAGAAGCTTTGGAGGCTCAATTGTGGAGTACCTTTCATGTGTGGATTGTCATTGTCTTACTGCATTCAAGGTGAAACTGCTATTTTTCCAATTTTTTGCACTTAACTATTGTCTGCCTGAATGGTTGTTGAGATCATAAGGATAGATCATTGTAAGTAAGATTACTTACTTCTATTCATTGCATATTCTTGAATGAGTTAATATCTATATGTGAAATAATATTATTTGCATGCTGTATCATCCCCTTCTCATATGTATCTTCAGATTTGATAGTTCTATTTGCAGGAGTTGTTTTGTAGCTTACAGGTTTGCTGTGACTGGAAGATCTATGGTTCAAGTTTGATTCCATTGATTTCCAGCAAATATTGCTAAGATATTTCCCCTCGGTGCTTCACTACCAAGTTTTCTCTGCAGATCTGCTTCAACAACAAGCACCTTTCTTCCCCTTTCTCTCCTTTAAAAAATCTTAAATTTTCCTCAAACTAGTTACTTTAAAGGTTTCTTATTACTCTGATATATCTCATTAATAAAAATACACATATATATAGTTAGTAATATCCCTTCCAAATTCTACATCTTAGTTTTGTTTTGCACATAAAGTTCAATTTCAAGAGATCTAGCTAAAATTAGCATATTGTCGCAAGCATTTTAGTGAAAATTCGTAGCTTGCTGTTAAGGTAGTTTCATTTTCTATACGATAAAATTCAATATTCTACAATATCATTGCATATTTCATTGGCTGCACAAACAGAAAGCCAAGATCCCAAGGAAAGCTTGCTTTCCTTGGTTCCTTTTTCGCCGATTTAGCTAGTTTTAACTTCATTTTTTTTTAGATAAGGCAGGCTGATCCAAAGTTACTCTTAAAGTGATTTTGGGCATATGTTATTCTAACATGCTCTTTTTAGTTTATCAGGTTTGACAAAAAATAAAGGAAGCTGCTGTCTGAAGGGGCCTCGGGAGCGTTCAAATCCCCCCAAGCGTCTCCCTTTTCACTAAAATCTTAAAATTTTTGCAAAGTTGTAAAATCTTTGTTTGAGCCTATATAAGGACCAAGAAGTTTCTGATATATCAATTCTCTGATATTGTAATTGCTGTTAATAAAATTATTTTTTGAATAGGCTCTTTCGAGCCCATTCCCCATCCCCCCTGGGGGGATTTGCGTCGGTGTCCTTTTCGTCACTTTCTACTTATTTATTTATTTTTAACTAGCATTGATCTAATTTGCAGGTTAGTATACTTGATTTTATTATTAATTTCATATTCCACTTTTTTTTTTTTAAGTAATCATAATACTTACCCCATGATTTCCCGATTGACCCAAAAGGGGAAAGATATTCATGGTAGGATTAATTTAGAAACTAGAATTGTGTATCTGTTTGCTTTTTTCTATCATTTATTTATCAGCAATTATAAAATTAACCCCTCCTAGATTTCCCGATTGAGATCCACTTGGATCGAAAGAGGTTCCTGGAGGGTTTTCTTTTAAACAAGAACACCCAGTTTAAAACTTACTAAAATTGACAAGACTCCAGTGTGTATGCTCTGCACTTGGCTGCGATTCATCCAATCAATCAAGCTATATCAAAAGCACTTGGGTGACTAGCATAATTAGGATTCACTCTCCCCAATTGACAAACCATCAGGTGAAAATCCAACACCTAGATCAAACCTCTACGGTGGCTAAATACCCAAAGGAAGCAGGAACTTCTAAAAAGTGACCTCGGGGCACTGATCTCTGTCGCACCCTAATGGGTGTGTTACGAACAATAGCCCCAGAGACTCCATTTATGCCCACATATTCCTTGTGGGTAGCCATGAAGGTTTAGTTTTGGACATACTCCAAGTACTCTCAGGTATATCTGGAGTGCCCCCTTTGCCTAATTTAATCAACTCATACTTCACATTTAACTTAAAACATACCAAGAGGCAATCACAAAACATTCACTCCAAGCACATGCAAGCATATTGATTCTATTTTTGACTCCATTCTAAGGCACTGGTTAATTTCTTGCTTTATATATACTTTGTGTCTCAGTATTGTGCTTTCGTGTGTTCATCTTTTACATCTTGCCATCTTTGATTATCTATAATTAAATTGTAAACTCCTAAATAACCCAGTCAGTTCAAACATCACAAACACTAAGTAATTCTCCTTAGTAACTTAATAGGGTCTAACCCCCTTGGCTTCGTTAGGAGTTGAGCCTAGACAGAGGAGTCAAGAACAAGGTGACAGCCTTGACTTGAGACTTGCCTCCAAGGACACATCAAGTGGCTTGAATATTTCTGCCACATGACCCAGGTGTGTGAAAGGCGGCAACATGACCCATTTTAGGATTTTTGGCTCAAAGGCTTGGGCTAGAATTCCAACAGAAAAGAGGAAGGATTTGCAGCCCCAAAGCCAAGAGTGCCTATTTGTTGGATATTCTAAAGATTCAAAAGGGTACAAGCTGATCAACTTGAGCACTAACAAATATTTCATAGAAATAAGGGTTCAATTCCAAGAAGAGCCTTTAATAGCAGTTGAAGTTGGAGAGTCTTCTTCACCGCCAGATCCATTGATTGTAAGTGAAGAGACCAATGAGTTTGCTGATTCTGATATGTCTAATAATGATGATTTGATTGCAGATCCTAATATTCCTACAAGACCAAAATGGGCATCAAAGACCATTCATGCAGGTGGGGAACTAGCTGGAAATCCTAATGACACTAGGAGGACTAGATCTCAATTTGAGAGTGCCCTTTGTGTGGAAGATCCTCTATTTTTTGAGAAGTGCTATCTGATGGGTGAATCAGATCCAAAGACATATGAATATGCAGCACATGATCCAATATGGAAAACAGCCATGAAATAAGAATTTAGCTCGCTCCAGAAGAACAACACTTGGGAACTGATTGATCTTCCCCCAGGGAGGAAGCTAGTTCGATGTAAGTGGGTTTTCAAGACTAAGTTTGATTCTAATGGTTCAACTTTGAAATATAAGGAAATATTGGTATCCAAGGGCTACTCACAAGTACATGGTATTGACTACAATGAAACCTTTGCACCAGTGGCAAAGATGGGCTCCATAAGGCTAGCTTTAGCCATTGCAGGTTCGAAGCAGTGGGAGGTACATCAAATGGATGTGAAGTGTGCTTTCCTAAATGGAGATCTCACTGAGGATATTTACATGCAGCAACATGAAGGGTTTGTTTCTAATCCATATTTAGTGTGCAGGTTAAGGAAATCATTGTATGGGCTCAAGCAAGCCCCCAGGGCTTGGTATGCCAAGATTGATGGGTTTTTGCTATCACTGAGTTTTGTTCAATGAAATTCTAATCCTAATGTCTATTTGAAGCTTATTCATGGTTCTTTTATGATTATTGTCTTGTATGTGTATGTGGATGACCTTCTGATTACAGGAAGTTCAAAGAAAGAGATTGCCTCCTTGAAGGATGCAATGAACCATGCATTTTCTATGACAGATTTGGGATTATTGAGCCAATTCTTGGGTCTCAAAATTTATCAATCCCAACATGGAATAAAAGTACATCATTCCAAATATGCCTTATATTTTCTAAACAAGTTCAGCATGAAATATTGCAATCCAAGCAAGACTCCCTTCCTTTCAGGAGTTAAGTTTGAAGAAGCAGGTTCTTCTCCTATGGTAAATAATATACTATATAGACAACTGATTGGGTGTTTTCTTTATCTTACACACACTTGACCTGATCTATATTATGCAATTATTGTGGCTTCAAGATACATGGATCAGCCTCATGAGATCCACTAGAGAGCAGCCAAAATGACCCTAAACTTTGCTCATGGAACAAGAACTCATGGGATCTTCTACAAAGCAAAATCTGATCTTGATTTGATTGGGTTTACTAACAGTGATTTGGTAGGTGACAAGATAGATCGAAAGTCTACATCAGGATATGTGTTCATGCTTTCATAAGGACCAATAGGCTAGTTACGCAAGAAGCATATTGCCATAGCACTCTCATCTACAGAAGAAGAGTATAGAGGAGTTGTAAATTCAGCAACTCAATGTTTGTGGCTGCAGGGAATACTTGGAGAATGTGGCTTCGAATCAGAGTTTTCAACTATTATCTACTGTGATAATCAGAGTACCATTCAAATCTACAATGATCCAGTTCAGAGACAGGGAACCAAGCACATTGATATCCATATGCACTACATTAGACAGCTTGTGCATGATGGTACCATTCATCTACTCTTTTGTGCATCTTCAGAACAAGTAGCAGACATCTTCAGCAAATTTTTTTGTGAGAATACATTTAGAAATCTCAAATAACTGCTGGGGATTTCTGATCATGCTATGAAGCATGATTGATGACAATATTTCCAATTTTTTTTTCCTGTCCATGTTTAAGGGAGGATTTTCCCACTGGGTTTTTGCCTCTTTCCTTGGTTGTATGGACAAGCAATATGTAAATGGTGACTAAGCCTTGTTGATAGGACCTATATTTTTCTTATATTTACTCATAAATTTAGGCTTAAGTGGGGTGTTATAATAATCAACCCATAGTTACCTACCTTAGACATTAATTTAATCATTTTTGTCTTATTACCTAGTTTCCTAGATTCCACTCTATGCTAGTTGCATTCTACATGTCCTAGATGTCAACACATGCTAAAAATGAGTCATGGAGCACTTGAGAAACATCCTAGAAACCCATTTTAGCATGTTTTCTCTATTCTAGATTCTCCAAAGCACATATCTACTTTTTCTGTAAAGTTGCCTTGTTTTATTTCTGATTTAAGGCAAAAGAAAAGCTAGGCTAGTTGTAACTTCCTTGTTTTTTTCGCACATCATCCTCCCTCCTTTTATCCAAATAAAATCATGTATGAATTTTATTTCCATCCCTCTTTATCTTTCCCACTTGACTTATCCAATTCACGAGCATCTACCTAGATTTCGAAACTGCTTTATGCACCTATGGGGGATTTGACTAGTTTTGGTAAGCCTACTTTTTTACTATTTCAAATGGCATCTTTATGCATTTGAATACCTCATGCAATTATATATTACAGCATCCTATTACATCATAAGGTTTTCTATTGTACACTTACTCAATACAGATTAGTGTTATGGTCCAATTTCAGTCTCCTTTGGTGTTAATTTTGCATGTTTGATTAGCAATTTTGTGAGTGTAATTGTTCTATCTCTTGGGTTCAATTTCCACAGTTCCCACTTGGCACCAAGTCTATGGGGATACAAGGTTAAATATGGGACAGTGTTCTCAATGTTAACTACTTACTAAATCATGAAAATATTCACTACCTTCCTCCTATGACCTAGTTTGACTTGTTATTAAAGTTCTATGTACTTGGAAATATCATCACAGTGTTTCATTTTATCTCTCCTCTCTTGTGATCTCAAAAAATAAATATGCTATTTTGGTGTAATCATTCTATGTCGATTATAAATCATATCCTTAGATTGTTTGCTGGGTTTTTTATCCTCTGAATTAGTGGAGGGTTTCCTAAGGATATTTGTTGTGTTCTATGGTTTGATTTATTTATGTATTTGGATTATTGATTTGCAATGTAATTGTGGATTAAAGTTTTAAAGTTCAACATTCTCCATTTTTTCTCAAACACTAACATGGTATCAAAGCAAGGGCACGCAAGAGATTAGTTTTTGCAAGCAACTAAATCCTACGCATATATTGAAGTATTGAGAAAAGATCTTGGAGCCATGCCATCGATATTCATCCAACCAGAAGAATGACTTGAAGGTGATTCCAAATTCAACACATGAAATTCAAGGGTGTCAAGCATTCTTAAGAAACATGATCTAGATGTCTACATGACCTCAGTGAGTGAGGGTTCTTTGTCCAACATAAGGATAATTAAAGATCAAGTCAACATGCACCATTTCTATCACTTTTCAGAATTCAAATTTCATGGAGATGTTCTAATCAATCTGCGAGGAATAAGACAAATGGTTAAAAACCAACTTCTGAAATGGGTTGATTTAGTTTGAGCATGAGCGTATTTCAAAAATTTACAATGGTTTGAGAGATACGATTAGGTCTTTGAAGATGAAATTTTTAGAATTCTTGTTATGTCCATTTTTCCAAAACTTGATGAATTGATGGAACAACCCCAAGATTTGTGATTGGATATTATCATTATTCAATGCATATTGTGTGTAATGATATCCTAATAGAGTTCATATCTCATCCGAAGAAGAGGATGATCTTTGGAATAAGTTTTCTTTGAAGAAGAACATTCTCTTTGAATTGCACGAGATCCAGTTTCTCCATGCATAAATTCACTACCTTCCGTATGCACTCAAATTTGCAAAGAGATCAAGATTGATGGACTCCAGTAATCTTCACAGAAAAACAAAGATCAAGAGGGAGCATGCAAAACAATAAAATATAATTACTTGCATTTTTATTATAAAGATCTAAAAGTTTTTGAACGTTTTCATTACATTTATATAGATATTCATATTTCTGAGATTAGGAATTGTGAGCATATATGTTGATTGTCTTTCATTTATTTGCAAATAAACAAAATTCATAAGATATGATTATAAAAAATCCATGATAAGGTATGAACATAAAACATGCATGATTCTTTCATAAGATATGAACATAGATATGCATGATTATTTCATATATATAAAGCGTGCATGATTAGTTCGTAAGATATGAACATAGAGATGTATAATTGTTTCATAAGATATGAATATAGAGCATGCATGATTGTTCATAAGATATGAATATAGAGCATGCATGATTGTTTTATACAATATGAATATAGATCATGCATGATTGTTCATATGATATGAATATAGAAGCATGCATTATTGTTTCATAAAGATATGAATATAGAGTTGCATGATTGTTTCATAAAGACGTGAATATAGAGTTGCATGATTAATTCATGAGACATGAATGTTGGGCTGCATGATTGTTCATAAAGATATGAATATAGACCTACATGATTATTCATTAGATGTGAATGTTGGGTTGCATCATTTATTCATGAGATAGAATGTTGGGCTACATGAATATTTGATTATCATATGCTTTTGTAAAAACATATTTTGTTTCATTACAATTTATATTCCTGGGATTATGAATGATTTTATGGTATAAACATGATTAAAATCATATGTTAGAATATTTCTATTCTATTGTAAATAGATAAATTCATGTTAAGAAGAATAATGGCTTGCATAAATATTCATGAGATCTAAATATAAGACTGATATAGAACTGCAAAACATCACATGAAATATGAATGGGGTTATGTCGAAACATTGATTTAATTTGTACATAACTATATGAACCACTGCAAATACATTGAGGTATTCATGTGATTCAAATTTGTGAGATATGGTTATACCAAAACATTATTTACAATTTTTTGCATGCTAGTATGTGTTGTTTTTCATTTTATTGAAATGACTAGAAGGTTGTTAATAACTTGATTGAATTTGGCTTGTAGAGAAAAATTATATGTCCCTACCTACAAGAAAAATGGCATGTATTGAATGAAGAGCAATTATTATGTTTGATACTAAAAGAGAACGAGATGTTCTAAAGCAAGAAGCTTCTGGTAGCAGATGAGGAGGTTCCTATGTATTAGGAAGAGGTCATAATAGAATCCCTAATCCTATTCTGATAGATGTTAAGACTATTGAAGATAATTTATCGTATTTACATTCATGTGTCAAGAAGAGATTTAGACATAGATGTGCATGAAGTATCTATGATGGAGGACCCAAATTATGATTCTCACATTCACATGGTGTGCGGGAGTTTCCAGTCTCGATAGCTCCTGAAGAACCAATGCAACTAGTTAATGTACCTCATGTAAAATGGGAGACCTGCATGATGCTCATAATTTATAAGGAATATTGGAACCGTATTTAAGAATATTGTTATGATTCTTATGATTAGTAGTGTGGCAATCATCAAGAAAATATTTTCTTTAGTTAAGGAAAATGTACAGTAAAAGAGCCTGAAGAGTTTCAGGATGATGCACTAAAAATCCATAGCAAAAAATATGAAGATAAATATGAAATTTTATAGTTATGATTTCATATTTGGAGGATATCAATGTTAAAGAAATGTAACTGTGGAATATTTTCTATTTTGTAGTATTATTGTTATTACCCCTTCTGGAGATGTTGTTCTTTCGATTACAGATTTCATTGATGTATCTGGTCATGAAAAGTATTGAGATAAAACATATGTTGTGTTGAAATATTGTAACTTCAAAGAATATTCTAAATGTACTTTACTGATGTACCCCAAGGGAGATGTCTTATTCCTTCATCGGGATGTTACTATTGTATTTGGTCATCATAGATTCATGAGGTATAACCTCCATTGTAATTCGGGCAAATATTACCCTAATGAATATAATATAGTATTGTTTTGAGTCGTCCTAGGTGAAGTCGGCCCAGTCATTTAGTGGGGCTGAATTGTTAGTTTAAAAGTCAAGTGACAGAAAGAGTATAAATAGAGGACTTGTGTTCCTCATTTGGACACACACACTCACTTTTGTATAGAGCAGAGGGTAGAGAGAGAGACATACCAACAAGGAGGAGGGTCACCTATTTTGGGGTTTTATTTAATACATCTATATAAATGAATTTTTGTTGGGTTTTCATCCACTTGAGGGTTTCCTAGGATAAATCTATGTCTATCTACCGATTGTGTTTCTTTTAGTAATTTTGCATATCCTACTGTTGTGAATTTGGATTAAACATTAATGATATCTAGTTAATTATATTAAATCTTAACATGGTATCAGATCTAGCTTGAATAAAACAACTTTCACAAGGTGAAAATATCTCTCCTCTCCCTCTGGTAAGAAATTAGGGATTTTGAAGATATGTTTGCATAGAAATTTGTGCCTCCCTAGAGCACATCTATTGATCCCTAAATCAAATTTTTTGAGTGGGTAAATCTACGGGAAATCCAAACCCTAGTTTTTCCCTCAACCAGAAAACTATAGAAAACCAGAACCATAAATCTGTAGAAACCAAAATCTCACAAGTAAGTTTTGAAGGGTGAAAATTTGGAATTTACAGAAGCCAAGTGGACCAACCAAATCGCCTCATTCAAGCGCGTCTCCTGGTAAGGTTAGATTTTCATTTTTTAGTGACCTCCTGGATAAGATGGCCCCAACCACTAAGCTTGAGGACAAGGTGGAAGGCATAGAATACTTCTAAGCATGGAAGTATAGGATTGGTCTCATTCTTAGAGAGAATTATCTTGGAAAATACATCAAATATGAAGTTACAGAACCCAAAAGGAGAAGCAACAGAAGTACCTAATCAAGGAAATGAGGATCATTGTTGATTCTATCAAGATCACTTCATCCCTCAAGTTTCATCTAAAGAGACACCAAATCAAATGTATGATGCCATTTACAGAATGGATGAGGGAAATAACATCAACAGAAAGATGAATTTTAGATCTCAATTGAAGGGTACCAAGATGAGTAAACAAGAATCCATTCAATATTTCTTCACAAGGCTCTCCTAGTTCAAGGAACAACTAGATGCCATTGGATACTCCCTTGTTGAATATGAACTAGTTATGACTTCTGTCAATGGTCTCACTAGACCTTGGGATTCATTCATACAACCTATCTGTTCCAAAAGAGAAAGTATGGAGTTTGAAATTGTATGGGAAGACTGAATTCAATAGGAAGCTAGAGTAGCTAAAAAAGAAGCTCTAATTAAAGAATGTGATCAATATCTATCCACTCATACCAATAGAAAAATAAAATCAAACTTCAAGAAGGATAGTCATACAGAGTATAGACCTCTAAACAAGTTTCAAAGTAAAAGAGATAACAGCTAGAAGAAAGAAGACTCCAAATATCAATGTTATAGCTGTCATAAGATATGACACCTTTCCATAGAGTGTCATTGAAGAAGAATAACAATACGAGACATCATGCTAATCTAGTTGAAGATGAGGATGAAGAAGAAGAACAAAGACCTCGAAAGAGACAAGCAAAAGAAGAAGATGTAGAAGAATATGTATTATTTTCTACACCCTCTTGGTCTATAATACCTAGAGAATATTCATGGCTTATTGATAGTGGTGCTTCAAATCACATGACAAGGAAGAAGCAAACTCTGTCAAGAGTTGAAGAAAAGAAATCTCCTAAGAAAGTATCATTAGGATATGAATATCAATATCCCATCAAAGGCCTTAGTGAATTAAGCTACAAGCTTGACTCTGGAACCTCCATGAATATGAAGGAATTACTATATGTACTAGGTTTGAAAAAGAACTTACTTTCTATCTCAACATTATATAAGAAAGGATATAGGGTTTCCTTTATAGATGGACAAGTACTCATGTGGACCAAAGGAAAGACAATTGAAGATGTTTTGGTCATTGGTGAAGAAGAAGGAGGATTGTACAAACTCAAGGGACATCCAAAAACAACCCTTGTCCATGAGACCACTAGCCCAAGTGAACTATGGCATAGAAGGATTTCTCACATCAACTACAAACAATTTCCCTATGTGAGCAAGGTGGTAACAAGTTTACCAGATTTGAAGATCGATCATGAAGGTACTTGCAAAGGATGGGAAAGAGGAAAGAACATCAAGAGTCCATTTATGAAGAGTGAAACAAAGAACAAATAAATACATGGATATACTTATTGAATAAAAAAGGTGAAGTGTTTAGGAAATTCAAGGAATTCAAATCCTTGATAGAGAACCATTCAGAAAGAAGAATCAAGACACTCAGAATAGATAATGGTGGAGAATATACTTCAAAATAATTTCAATCCTTCTGCAAAGAAAATGGAATCAAGAGGGAACTAACCACTCCCTAAAATCCCAAATAGAATGGTGTTACAGGAAGAAAGAATAAAACCATTATGGAAGCAATGAAGACAATGATTCATGATCAACACCTTCCCATGCATCTATGGGTTGAAGAAGCAAGAATAGTTGTGTATGTGCAGAAGAGATTATCTCATAGTTCTCTTGGATTCAAGATTCTTGAATAAATGTATACAGGAAAGAAACCTAAAGTGAGCCATCTCAAGATATTTGGTTGTCCAGTATATCTTCACATTCCAAAATAAAAGAGAACCAAGTTGGATACTTCCGGAAATAAGGGAATATTTGTTGGATATTGTGAAGTCTCCAAATCTTTCAGGATATACATTTCAAGATTCCATCATATATATATTAGTAGGGATGTAACATTTGACAAAGAAATGGCTCTTAAGAAATCCATAAGGTGTCAGCTTGAAGAAGTACATGAAGAGAATGTACCTCCCATAAATATAGAAGTTGAACCCTCTCCTAAAATAGTAGCATCTGAAGATCATGTTATGCTAGAATCTCAGGAACCACCTACTATGGATATATCTCAAAAGAGAAAACATGCTTAGGTAAGAGAAATCATACAAGAAGAAGAAAAGTATGGAGCTCAAGAAGGCTCCGCAAGAACAAGCAAGATATCAAAGTCATTTTCCAACTATGTAGCTTTGATGTGTGATATTGTAGATCATGAACCCACCAGTTACGAAGAAGACGTACAAAAGAAAGAATGGGTAGAAGCCATGATGGAAGAATACCAGTCAATAATGAAGAATGATGTTTGGGATATAGTACCCAAACCATAAAATAAGAGTGTGGTATATTCCAAGTGGATCTACAAGATAAAACATGCAGTTGATGCAAGTATTGAAAAATAAAAGGAAATATTTGTGTCCAGAGGACTCTCTCAAAAAGAGGAAGTTGATTATGAAGTGACATTTGTGCCAGTATCAAGGTAAACTTCCACCAAAACCATCATGGTACTTTCTTCCATGATGAAGTGGAATATACACTATATGGATGTAAAGACAACCTTCTTGAATGGTGTGATTGAGGAAGAAGTATACATCAAACAACCACAAGGATTTGAATTCGAAGACAGATTGAATCAATTTATGTAAGTTGAAGAAGGCTCTGTATGGACTTGTTATCCACTTATTTGTACCATAGTTGGGTTACCTGAGGAGCCATCGGTTGACAGACATGTCCAATGTTTTATTCCAGTGTATCAATTGATCCATCTTCATGTGTAGCCAATATTGGCTAGCCAGTTTTTCATTTGAATAATTTTGACCATGGCCCCACAGGGTTTGTAATAAAATGTGCCAGTAGGGTATTTTTGAGTGGTTCAGTTTCTTGAGACGTAGAATCTCAAATAAGGTATTCTAGGGAGTTTTTTCCCCCTGAAAATTATGCTTTGCCTTCAGCCAAGTATAATTGACGAGGTTTTCTCCCACTTCCTCCAAAGCTGGAATGCCCGATGTTGAATTCTGGGCCTTGGGGGGTTATTAGAGCCCAACTGAGTGTTATAAACCTACTAGGCATTATTTAGGTAGAACATGGTCATGTCCTAAGTCATCTGGATATATATAAAAAAATCGAAAAAAATCCTTTTCGAATGGGGAAAAAATTATTTTTTAAATTTTTAAATTTTTAAATTATTTTCCTAAGTTTTTGGGTTAATTTTTCCATAAATTAAATGGAAAAAAAACCCATTTGTAATAAATTAGTCGTCCGGAATCTGAATTCAGTGATTGAAGGCTCTAACCTTAAGCCAATAATCATTCTTGATCGTCCAGCCAGTCAGAACCAACTTTCGGATCATCGATCAGACACATAATGCCTTTTTTCTCAAAAAAGTCAGTTTTTAGGAAAAAAATGAATTATTTAAAAAATGATTTTTTTGGAGAAAATTAAAACTCTCCAAATTAATCCAAATTCGATGAAATAAAAGGCTAAATGACATCTCATGGAGCATTTATGATGTTTGGAGTTTTCATAACTCAGCTTCAGTCATCATTAAGTGAGCAATTAATTTATTATCAGTTAGCCGCTTTGTCATCTCCAGCTAAAGAATGAGATGGAGAGCACTCATTGGTCTAGTGATTTGATCAATGTGAAAAATGAAGCTTGCACCATTAGTGGGCTTCCCAAACCTATCAAAGGCTCCATCCAGACCTAAAACATGGGCTTACCTACATCCAGATGCCTCCTTTACCTATTCACACCCCTCTCTCCTCATGAGGGAGTCATCACACGTGTGGGATCAGGATAGCCTTGGTTTCAGTTCTCAGGGTTGGAGTGGGGGTTCCTTGCCTAGGTGGAGGCCTCCCCTCACTCCCAGCTCTTCAATTTAGGTTTGGCTTCTCTGTTTGGTGTCCAGGCTGGTTAGGTTATGAGGTTTGGTTTTAGGGTTTTAACACTCTCTCATTTGTTGAATAGAGGCTCCTTTAGCTCTATTGAGGGTGGATGATTGATGCAAAGAACCTCTGGTGAATTATTGTAATACTTGTTGCTCTTATGAAACTATTTTGAATAAAAAAAGGCTTTGGAGTCTCATGTGGTGTGGATTTCAAATTCCTGTGCTTTGATTAATGAGGTGATACCATTTCATTCATGCTTTTGTTTGCTAATCTATGGGTAATTATAAATTCTTTAGAGGGCTTCTATAAGCATGTAAGAGTAGATATTTGTAGTTTCAATTTATCTACTTACTTATTTACTTCCCAAAATTTATAAAGAGTGTTATCTTATTCAGCTATATATCATGCTTTTTGTGATTCAGAGTAGTAAATAGTACATGTTCTAATCCCATGTTTTGGCAAGCATGGAAGTTGTTTGATTGCAGATCACTCCATTGCACTGAGTACAAGGATGAGCTAATTTGCATCTACCTTTCTCAGAATCAAGCACAAGTATCTAGTAGCCACATACTGATTGAGATCCAAGGTGCTTTCAGGGATTCAAAGATCCAAGTGGTTCCATCTCTTAGATTCACCCTTAAAAACAAATTTTACTTTCCATTTACTTTGATGCTTTGTTTAATAACAAGTAGATCCAAGCATTAAGTTTCATCTTTATATCTCTTGTTATTATAGATCTAAAATTTCCTTTGTTAAAGAGATTACCTTACGAAGTTTTAGATCTAGTTTGGTTAATACTTGTAATAGTATCAATGTCCCATCTTATGCAAGTATTAAAATTGTAATTTCTTAGTGTATTGTATTGCCTAATCCACCATTTTGCAAGAAAGAATCTTGCTGGTTTCTTAATTTTCGTGATAGGTTAAGCAGAAAATTGGCAAAAACTTAAGGAATTAAGCTGTAAAAAACCTTCCATTGTTCCTATTCTTAATCCCTTTTCTACCGGCCACTTTGCTTTGTCTATTTTACCTCTTCTTCATCGCTGCCCCGTTAGTACTCTTTTTACCATCCCTTTTTCTCTTTTTTGGACAGCCCTAGTGTGCCCTAGCTTTCTTCCTTTTTTGCCTTTTTTTGCCCTAGTTTTTGGGCTTCCTTTAACCTTGTTTTTGGCCATTCCTTTTACTTTTTGTTCGTTGTCCCGTTTTGCATTTTTTATGACAGCCACTTATTTCCTCTTTCGCTGCCCCATTTTCTTCAATTTTGTTCATCCCTTAGCTTCTTAGTTGGCTTCCCTATTCTCCCCTTTCTTTGGTTTTGATTCTTGCTTAGTTTGTTTTCCTTCCTTCTCTCATCTTATTTTGTTTCAGCCCTCTTTCATTTTATCCTTTTTACTCTCTTCTTCACTTTTCCCTTTTCACATGTTTTCAGAAATATCTCAAAAGTATAAAATAAAAGACACTCTCCTTTTTTACAGGTTATAATATTTGTAGAATTACTTTGACTTTATTTGAAAAGTCCTTTCAAGGATCAAAATCCTTAAGGCACATTGTATAAAGTCTAATAAAACATCTTTGTTTGAGTGGGGTTTTTAAGTCCCCACTCTCTTCCTCTCCCATTTAGGGAGGCTTGTGTTGTGTGTATGCTTTGATTAGTGCTAGTTTTCATCATTCATTACATCTCATGCTTAGATCACTAATTGTTAATTCATCACTTCTAAGATTGATTACTCAGTTTAATTGTTTATCTTTCTAAGTTAATCAACTACTTAAATGTCTTGAATCTCACCATAAGGTGGATCAGGAGTGCTCTCTATCAGAGAGTTTAAGAAACTAATATCATCTTGTGCTTGCTTAATCAATAAATAATCCATAAGTAAGACTCTTGAACTTGCAGAAACACAACTCAAGAGCACTCTCCATCGGAGAGCATTTTATATTTGCGTAATCCCTGCATTAGCTTCATATAGATTAGCTAAGTCTCTTGAACCACAGTCATAAGACGAGGTCAAGAGCACTCTCTATCGAAGAGTTTTAATTAATTAACTTAATAAAATTTGAAACTCACACCCCTTTAATTAATTAACCCCCTTTCCTCCTTACTGGAGTATGCTCTGATCGATCTTAGATCGGAATACCCAGAAACGACATTGGGTCTCTAAACCCTACAAGAGGAACTTAACTAAAACTTTTCCCCATAACCAATGCACCAGCATTGTTTGATAAATACTAAGGTATGTGGGAAAATTCCAAGTGTGGGCACTGGGCTACCCAATCTGGGCACTTGTAGTTACGTTATTGAACACTTACCTTTGATCTTAGATAGGTCCGTCATGTCTTCGAATGGAGCCACTGAAGGTATCTTCGGTTAGGACATCTAGCTACCATAAGCGAAGATCACAAGTAAAAACTCTTAAAACTTACCAAGAGCACTTGAAAACCTAACATTCACTGGCATCTTTTGGGATTCACATCATATTTACACTCGAAGCATCTCTGATAAGTTGACTCCATAGGAACTGGTCCTATCTTTTATGCACTGCTGATAATCTGGGCCATTTGTCCGTTGAATGTTTTGATTATAAGTCATATCTGTGAATGCTTTATCAATTTCATGAAATTCTCAAATATTTGTCTATCTTTTAATTCCGGTAAATAGCAACGTGGATTGCTTTGTCTTGTGCTCAATTCATCACATTAATCATATTAAATCACAATAACTCCTAAAAAACACCCATCCGCATCTGAAACATCTAAAAATTAATTTAAACATTAAGCCATATAAAACTCTTTGTTAGGGACTATTTCCCTTGGCTTCGTTAGGAGTTAGCATAAATGGAGGAGCTAGGAGTAGGTGATAGTACCTAGCTCTGTGCTTGCCCTCAGGGCCACACCTCTCCCACTTTCTCAAGTGAGGAGACAGCTTTCAGAAGATTTCTGCTGTTGATGTGCAATCGGCGGACAACAGGACTGGAAAAGCTCCTAGAGCTTAGTATGGAAGAATAGATAGCTTCTTGACAAGCTTGGGATTTACCAAAAGTAAAGTTGATCCTAACCTTTACCTTAAGGTTATGGATGATGAACCTCTCATATTATTACTATATGTGGATGATCAATTTCTGACAGGAGATGAGAAACAAATTGCAGAAAGAAAAAAGAATCTAGCTGAATAATTTGATATGAAAGATCTTGTATTGAATCACTATTTTCTCTGGCTGGAAGTGTGGTAGATCCCAGAAGGAAACTTTATAAACTAGGGAAAGTATGCAGTGGAAATCTTAAAAATATTTTATATATTGGATTGTAAATCCATTTCCACGCCCATGTATACATACTTGAAGCTGTTATCTAATGAATCATCATAGTTAGTGGATGTGACTCGGTACAGATAGATTATTAGGTCATTAATGTATCTAAAAAATGAGGCCATATATATTCTTTGTTGTGAACACCCTGATTCAATGTCTAGTTAAACCTAGGCAAGTTCACCTGATAGTTACAAAGAATGTGATAAGGAAGATGAAAGGTACAATACACTTTGGACTATACTATGATAGAGATCATGAATACAGATTGTATGGATATGCATATTCATATTGGGAAGGAAGTTCCGCAGACATAAAGAGCACCTTAGGTGGATGTTATTGTCTATGATATGCCATGATCTCATGGTTTAGCAAGAAACATTCCAATGTTTCTTTTAACACAAATGAAGCAGAGTACATAGAAGCTTTCTCCACTAGTTGTGAAGCCATATGGCTTCGGAAGCTGATGTCGGTTCTATTTGACATGGATTTGGATACCATAGTGATTCTATGTGAAAACAAGAGTTGTATAAAGATAATAGAGAATCATGTGTTCCATGATAAATCAAATCACATAGAAATACAATATTTTTACATAATGGATATGGTACAGAAGGGATATATAAAACTCCAATATGTGAGTATCGATGAGCAAGTTGTTGATGTGCTGACCAATCCTCTATCTTGAGTAAAGTTTGAATACTTCTGTGACAAGCTTGTTGTAGTATGAAAACACTTTCCTCACAAGGATGAATAGTGATGATGATACTAAAGACTTTCCTCGCAAAGAGGAACATTATTGATGATACTCAATACTTTCCTCACAAGGAGGAACAATGATGATGATATTGATCTTTCCTCATAGGGAGGAACACTGATGATGAGGTTACAAACTTTCCTCACAAGGAGGATGTTGGCACAAACCACCAACAAAGTCTCATCAACAGGGGTTCCCACTCTATAGACGCCCAACCAGTGCGATCTTCCTGAGCATCGACCCAGACAAGTTTGACCCTGATCGGCAACAGCCACAAAATGTATGAAGTCTCACCCGAGATGTCAAGGGAAAGATGTCAGAACCAATTTTTCGGCAGTAAGAAGGGAGGGCATTGAATCAAAGACTAAAATTTATAATCAACAGATGCTCCAGAGACAATTTTATCAGAATCACATCATTCATCACAGATATGTTGGAATAACTAGTAAATCAATAACAGATCGTATTACTTCATTCATCATAGTAGTAACATTCATTCATATAACAGATACAATAACTATCCATCATTATTAGTGCAGAGCATAAAGACAAAAAATAAATAAGAAACAAGATCACTTCACGGAAACATCCATCATGTCATATTAATTATGAGCAACAGATTCAAATCATACAGTATTTCTCCACAGCAAGAGAATGATCACAACCCAAGACTCAATAGCCGGTTGACACAGACAGAGCCAAAACTGCTCAAGAACAAAATGAAGCGACAAGGTCACAGATCACAAAATGGATAGATCGATTGATCTTTCGCATCCATGATACTAATCTTCTATTGTAATTGTAATTGTATATATATAGGATTTCTCCTTTACATCCAAGGTCCACTTCTAACTAAATTCTAACAAAATAGTGACCTATATCCACAAAATGTGGTCAATTGGTACAAAATTGGATAAAGAATTCCAAAAATGGTTATTCTTCCGCCTATCCCGCTGTTGTGGTCCTTCGTTGTGGCATTTGAGCTTGTGCAACCTCCGCGGTGCTTCACAACTCACTTACCCAACACCCCTACCAACAGGCCCCCAACACAGTCTTGTGGCTCATCCTAGAGCCACATCAGGTCAACATGGTGTACTCTGTCGTCTTGGTCTTGAAGTCCTCAAACTGCTGCGAGATCTCCCAGACCTGGAGTTGAATTTGTTCTACTGTGTACTGATAATTTAGTAGGTCTTGCTTCAGTGAATGCTCCTCTCTAGCCTTGCCATCCACCATCTTCTTGCCTTCTTGTACCTCCTGCAGTGGAGTGACTACTTTCATGGACAAATTCCCTCCAATGTCCTCGAATTAAGCCAGTTGGGTGTTGCTCTTGCGCTTTCGTTCTTGGACTCGGGAAGCTCGTTGCTGCAGGTCCTTCAAATATTCAGAGCACGTAATCTGAACCATGAGAGGCACTATTTGTAGTGATGTCTTCAATGTCATCAACTGAGATTCAGCTTCTCACACTTGCTTGGCCAACTATTCTAGTTGGTCATCCTAGATGACACTTTTCCAGAACTGTTTCGTCTCATCAGCTATAGTCTTTACCTCCTACTCCATACCTTCAAACTGGGCCACAATATCCTTGATCGTATTCTTCTGTTCGACAATCTGTTAAGGTGACGTGTCGGGGTAAAAAATATAATTCAGCAGATTGTTGGTTAACTGGAGCTGGGAAATCACCTCCTCAAGTCACTTAGATTTAGCGACAGTAGTGAGTTCCATTGTGATTTCATAGATGTGTTGACCGGCCTCATCAACATATTTCTCAACCTCACCGCAACTAGCATAGAGCTTCACTTTCTCAATAATGAGGTGGTATTGCTCCTTCTTTAACTCAGTGATTTCGTCGGTGGCTTTCCGTAGCAACTCCTCCTTTGTTTGCTTCAAGGTAGAAATATCCCACACCTTTTCTTCTGCAAGCTATTCTTTGATCTTTCACAGCTCTTTTGCTTCCTCCCGTAGCTTCTTAGCAGCATCCTACAACTGCATGTACCCATCACTAAGCTCCTTCTACCTGTTAGTCAACTATTGGCCGACACCCTGCTGCAGCTGAACTAAAACTTGGGTAGGCAACTTGTTCAGATTAAAAGAAATGCTTGGTAATGGCTATAGCAGTGAATTCACTTCTGTACTTCCCGTGTCGACTGTAGTCAGGGGAACTTGAACGTTCCTAACCTGTGCCTTAGTGCTAATTGTAAGGAAATCCTGCATCATAGCCTTTTCTAGTGTTTCTTTTGAAACAATAGAAAAAATGGAATCTAGCTTAAGGCTTACCGCAATGAACCCTTCTTGATTGGACACATGCATAGCTTGTGCCATAACATCATATGCATCGATGACGGCCTTGATGAGTCATTTTAGTTGGTTCTCCATCATCGAGTGGGAGTTGTTTCCTCTGTCAAAGTCCCTCCGTAGTTTAGTGCGTAATTCCTCCAAAATGCACAAGGCTTCTGGATCAGATTTTGTTGATGACTCTCCATCGGAGTCATGGAGATATTTCCCTTTGTGGGTTGGCTCATTAGGGGAATTTGCTGGCTCATTAGGGGAATCTGTTGGTGGCCCTGTAGAGATATCCTCTACGCTCGCAAGTTCATTCCAGTCAGCTGACCAATCTTGAACAATGGCCTCCAATTCGACATCTGTGATTTTGTTGGCCATAGGCAGCCATTGTTTGTTGGGATCCCTTCACACCTGGATATAAATGGAATGAGGCCTGATAGCAAACTGAATAATCCGCCGATATTTGGATTCAGCGGCATTGGATAAACAGGGAACCTTGATGGTCATGGCATGTGGTGCTTCCCAATAGACCCAAAAATGGATTGCATAGTCCTGCTGTCAACTGGGTTCTGCAACCCACCATAAGTTTTGATACCATGCACCTTTGCACACTTTTTTTGCAGTGACTGACATCGATTGGTAGTTTTCTGGCTCCATCCATGTGACTAAGGCAATGAGAATTAAAAACCAACTGTAGGAAAAATAGCGTTCCTCGGCCTAAGTGATAACAGCATCTTCTAACAACTGGTTTAACAAAAATAGGGACCAGTTCATTTTCACTCCTTTGGTGCATTTTTGCGCACACGCAACCACACCCGAATTGCATTGCACAGGTCGATTCTTCCTGACGATCTTGCTGGCCAAAATGCATGCCCCAATATGCACTGATTGCTCAAAAATACTGCTGATGTGATAGGCACAGCCATTGCGCTGCAATCCAAATACCTCCTTCAACTACTTGGCAATATTTTTGTCATTATCTCGCCCTCTGAAATACTGTATCAGATCTTGGTCGGCCTTTGGTAACCCCGTAATGTCAGAAATTAGGTCAACCATGAATGAAATAGGGTCATTCAACTAGAGTGTCCCACCATGAAAGCACACCAATAACTATTTGACACATGCATTTGATTTTTTCAATCTCCCAAAATGAGGAATGTTAATGAGCCCCAACAACCCAGACCTATCCAAGCCCTGCACCCATGGGCGAGGAATCCATAGAATAGGCACACCAGGTACCGTAGGTACTAACTGATAAGGTTTATCTACTACATCCTTTAGTAGCAGCAAATCATTGTCTTCATACTTCATCTTGGCCAAGGTGCTTATGATTTCCCCCAAGCAAGTCATCCCTTCTGGTAGCGACGACAACTTCGGCGGATACCTCTGATTCTTAGTGAGCTTCCTCAGCTTCACCCCCAACCACATTGGAGCAACATATCTAGGGATATCATTGATAGATATGCCCCTGGGTGCCACAGAGCTGACTGCTCCTGAGCTTGATGGTCCATTCGGTTTTGTATCATCCCCTTGCGCCCTAGAATTCTTGTGTGTGTATCTCTTTTGCAGTGGTGTGGAACTCGGCTTCTGGGCCTTCAGCTTCTCTTTAGGGATTGAAGAGGACCCGATTGGTATGATCATGAATTCCTCTTCAATCTGTGTGGGTCATGTTACTACCTAAGTTGTACTTAGTGGTTTTTTATCAAGTGAGCTTGGTGAACCGGACACGGATAACTTGTTCGGACTCCAGAAGTCCTTTGGAAGTACTTCTAGGAAGTGCTTGTTGTATTATATCACATGTTCATACCCCATGGGGGAATTGTAATAAATGTTCTAGCATGATAGTGTCTGTAAAAGACTCGATCTCTTAGACTTTATTTGTCAATCTGATCAGCCCAAGGTGTTTTTTCCCTTGGTTATTATTGGTTGTTGAATAAACGACTGATAATTTCTGAGTTTTTCACTCCATACCTCCAAAGTTGGGGTGGTTGGCTTGGCATTTAGGCCTATTGAAGTTATTAGAGTCTATGTGTCAATGTATAAACATGCTAGACATCATGGTCGAGGCATATGAGCATGTCTAAGTCCCCCTAGGTTTTTTCAATTTTTCAATTTTTTAGTTTTTTCAGTGCTTTTTATTAAAATTTAATTTTTCCAAAACTTAGGCTATTTTTTAATAGTTTAATTGGAAAATTTGATTTTGTAATAAAAGTGGGCCAAATAATCTATTTCATTCATGTAGGTGCTCATTTTCAAACCAAGAGCACCATGTAAACCCATGGACCCACTATTTCCTAGTTTTGAGTGATTTTCCATCACTCAGGTCAGAAAGCCCCAAAAATCAATTATTGATTATTTTAATTAATAAATTGATGAATAATGGAGCAAATCCAGAATCATAGATCAGTGGATTCTTAGTCGATTTTATTAAAATCAGTAAGATCTAAACTAGATTGACTAGATCTAACAAATCCTTGACTGAAGGAGGTGATCAAATTAGATCCAAGAGTTGATCTTCAACATCCTTTATGGGGAATTTCACCCTCCCTCTCTCCTCCACACGTTTTGGATCATCTGGATGAGTTTTGGTGGATGCTTTAGTCAATAGGTTGAGGTGTCAGTCAGATCAGCTCTCTGATTGACAATTGCACTCAGTGACACTCAGATGTAGCTCAGTTAGACATAGATCAGGCATTGATGGACTCTCCTTCAGCTACAGTGGTCTATCTCCTTGGGATTTGTGCCCCCTTGGGCTGGATCTCCTATATTTTGCATAAATAAAGCTCAGGCTACCTCTTCCAAGCTAGTTAGAGTTGGATTGAAGGGATTTCTATTGTAATACTATTGTAATCTTTTGATTGTTGAAATAAAGAAGCTTTGGAGGCCAAATGGTGTAATGCTCTCATATGTGTGGATTAAGCATTGTCTTACGGCCATTCATGTTGCCAACTTTTCCCTCAATTTCTACATCTGAACCCTGTCTGGCTTGAAGGATTCAGCTGAATAAATAGGAGTATAGTTGGCAAGTAAGGTTACTTGTTTTTCTTATATCTCATAGCATATATGTTAGAAGATCTAGATTATACATGTTTAATAAGTTTATTTGCATGTAATTCTTGTCTCTTTTTCATATATATATCCAGATCTCATGAGGTTTCATGCAGGATTGTGTGTTTAGCTTTTAGGTAGCAAGGATTGGATGAGTTGTGGATCTAGTTTGAATCCACTATACATCAAAAATATTTGTGAATACATTTCCCCTCTGTATTCCACTAACAAGTTTCCATTGCAGATCTGCTTCAGCAACAAGCACTTCTCTTCTCCTTTTCCTCCTTCAAAATCAATATGTTTTTACCTGGTTACTTTGTTCACATCTTTGATATTGTTTAGATATATTATATTAAAGTAAATTTAACATAGATCTATCTCCTTAAATCCCATAATCTATATCTTGTTCTTAAAAGGTTTCATAAGCATTCTAGATCTAGCTTCAGGGAAATCGTCCTTTTTGCATGGAATTTTAAAGAGAATTTGTAGCTTGCATGCATTAGATTTCTGTTTTCTGTTATAAAATTTAAATCTAGAAATAATTGCACATCATATTGGCTGCCTAAAAGGCAAGCCAAGATCCCAAGGAAAGCTTTCTTTCTTTGATTTCCTTTTTACCCTGTTTTAACTAGTTTTAACTTAGCTTTTTTTTTTGTTAAAAGTAAGCTGACCCAAAGGTACTTTCAGAGTGCTTTTGGGAATATTTCAGTCTAATAAGCTTTCTAGTTTTCAGCATGTATAACAGAAAAGAGGAGGAGCTGCTGTTCGAAAGTGACTTTTGGGCCTTCTGAATCCCCCCAGGGGTCTCCCTTTTTTATTGAAATATTTAATTTTTTGCACTTTGTAAGATCTTGGTTTCATTCTATATAAGAATCAAGAGGCATCATATCAATTTCCTAATATTTTAACTGCTGGTAATAAAAATAATTCTGAATAGGCTCTTTCGAGCCCATTCCCCATCCCCCCTGGGGGGATTTGCATCCGTGTCATTTTTTATTTTCATTCGTATTTTTCCAATATAGCATAGTACTAATCTGCAGGGTAGTATACTCTGATTTAAAATAAATTCCATATTCCATTTCTATTGGTTTCAAAGTAACTTTAATACTTACCCCACGAGCCTCCTTTTGAACCTAAAGGTGAAGAAACGCTCGTGGTAGTCTAATTAGAAAATTGTGGTTTGCTTATCTTTTTATGTTTCATTTTATATCATCATTTGTTTCAGTAACCATAATAAAATCAACCCCTCCTTGATTCCCCGATTGAGGTCCACTTGGACCGAAAGAGGTTCCTGAAGGGTTTTCTTTTTAACAAGAACATCCATCTCAAAATTTACTAAAATTGACAAGAATCCGGTGTGTATGCTCTGCACTTGGCTGCAATTCGTCCGATCAGTCCAGCTGTATCAAAAGCACTTGAGTGACTAGTATAATTAGGATTCACTCTCCCAAATTAACAAACCATCAAGTGAAAATATAACACCTAGATCAAACCATTACGGTGGAAAAATACCCAAAGGAAGCGGGAACTTCTGAAAAGTGACCTCGGGGCGCCGATCTCTATCACACCCTAATGGGTACGTTATGAACAATAGCCCCAGAGACTCCATTCAGCCCACATATTCCTTGCGGGTATCTATGAAGGTTTAGTTTTGGACATACTCCAAGTACTCTCGGGTATATCTGGAGTCCACCCCTTCGCCTAATTTTAACAAACTCATATTTCACATTAACTTAAAACGTACCAAGAGGCAATTGCAAAACATTCACTCCAAGCACATGCAAGTACATTGATTTTATTTTGACTCCATTTTAAGGCACCGGTTATTTTCTTGCTATATATATATATATATATATATATATATATTGTGTTTGAGCATTGTGCTTTCGTGTGCTCATTTTGTATCTTGTCATATATGTTTGTTTATGGTTAAATTTCAAAATCCTAAGTAACTCATTCAGTTTAACATCACGATACTAAGTAATTTAGCCTTAGTAACTTAATAGGGTCTACCCCCCTTGGATTCGTTAGGAGTTGAGCCTAAATGGAGGAGTCAAGAACAAGGTGACAACCTTGAATTGAGACTTGCCCCCAAGGACACACCGAGTGGCTTGAAGATTTCTGTAACATGACCCAGGTGTGTGAAAGGTGACAACACTTTTTGGCGTCATTGCCGGGGATAAATATTTTTATTCTCGGGTACGACTTAGCTTAACTTTTTTCTAAACAACTAAAAAGATTTTAAAAAAAAAAATTGATTGATCTTGTCTTTAAAAAACATAAAAATTAAAACTCGATCCATCTGGCGACTCCACTGTCTAACATCCCTCCAAGAATTTCTACCCGAAGAAACTGCCATCAATTATTCAATCCTCTCCCTGATCCCGAAAGGTTTATTAGGGAAAGATTGAATAGGCAGACTTCTCGTAGAAACCTTGAAGATTTAGGAGACCAACCCCTCTCAGATATCCATCACATATTTGTAGAGAGTCATGTTCACCAATCTCAAGAAATGACAGAATTATTCAAACCCCTTGACTTTTCTCAGATGGCAGGTGCTCCCCATGCCATTCCAAAATATGTTATCAAGAAGCTCCCCATATTTCAGAGCAATAATGCCATCACTGCCAAGTCTCACCTTCAAAAGTTTGAAAAGCACATGGTTAGTTATTGCAATGATGCTGCCCATGACCATGACGATGTCAAAATGAAGCTCTTTGCTTTATCTTTAGAAGATGATGCTAAAGAATGGTACTTCGACCTAGATGATGATTCATATAAAACTCTTAGTGAATTCCTAGAGGGTTTTAAGAAGAAATGGGGAGAAAAGAAAGAACCAAGACATCTGCTTGCTGCCCTTCATAACATTAAGAAGATAGAGAATGAAACCATGGATGAATTTAACACTAAGTTCAGGCGTGTGGTTGTGGACCTCCCTAACAAAATCAATCCAAAGGATGCCTCCATCCTCATATCTTACATCGAAGCTTTCACTGGTGATTTGAGGTACCAGTTAAGAGACAAAGAGCCGGCCAATCTAAAAACTGCTTAGGAATTGGATGAGAAAATAGAAAAGAATATGCAGTCTTCAGGCAAGTCCAACATTCTAGGTCACACTAGGGGAAACAATTCCTACAACAAAGATACCAAGGGTAAATCTGTTGAATCAGAAGAAAAGGGAACTTCTAAAGATCCCATGGAAAATGTAACATACATGATAAAAGACTTGGTTACTAGTCAAAACCAACTATATGCCAATCATTCTGCACACTTGAATCACATTCATAATAGATTGATCACAATGGAAAGGAATAATGGACCTAGGAACTTTCAGCCCAAGCAGAATCATATGTATCAAGATAATTTTCCTCAGCAGGAGTCTAGGATTCCAAACTAGTTAGACTTAGCTAACATGGTAGAAGAAGTAATTCCATGGTGTGACCCTGTGAACAATTCCACCAAGAAAGCACTTGTTATGTTGCAAATCAAGTCATGGAACATGGACTTCCCGAGGTTAGTAATCAAGAAACAAATTCAAGCGAGCCTGATCATATATACATGGTAGGTCAGGCCTACCCTTTGTCACCAGCTAAACAATACACACCTAAGGATGAAACCATTGCAGAATCTTATAGTGAAACTTATGATGAAAATTGTAATGTACATGATGGGACTCCTATGTGTTCTCCATATAATGATGACAGTCTGAAGGGTTTACTGCCTTGGGACATTTTATCTAAAGAAGATGAGTATGAAAATGAGGACAAGTATAGCTTGGAGCATGATACAAGTGATGAAGACTCCCTTATCCCCGACAAAGATATTGATGAGGAGTCCTGGACATTCATGGAAAATCTAGTCTATCACATGAATAAAGAGGAAAATAATGAACCAGAAACTTTTGATGGTTTTGTTGATTTTTCTATCTATGGCATATATAAAGGAGAGAGCATGGACCATGTGGCCTTGGGAAACTTTGATATGAAAAAGGAACATGTAGTTTATCCACATGATCAGTCTAAGCCATATATCAGTATCAGGAATGAAGACAAAGAAAACTTGATATCGGAACCCGATATCAGCAATGGGGAATCCATCACATCTAACATAGATGATGGTGATGACTATTAGGATTTTTTTGGATATCTTATTAACAATCCTATCTATGCTATATCCAGCAAGGGGAGTGTCTATTTAGAAATTTTTGGAAGTCTAATCTACTATACTTCCATAGAGGGAAGAATGGATCTGGAGACCTTGGAAAACCTTAGTATGGAAGAGGAGCATTCAGAATTTTCATGTGATCATTCAGAGTCATATCATGCAAAGCCACACAAGGGTATCAGTAATGAATAATTTGAGAAGCAGTGTTGTGAAAAGTTAGATGTGATGCAGTCAGTGGAATATCAGTCTTAGCCATCTTTTTCACATATAGAGGTTCCTTATGATTTGGAGCTACTTGGGGCTTGTGCAACGAGTTATCATTTGATAAGCCCCGGTGATCAGTATGATGATGTAGTCAGTCTACCTCATCATTTTGATTGGTATATCAGTCCTATCCAGTCATGGATAGAAGTAACCTGCATGAGCACATACAAGTTGGGGAAGAATTTTTATGACATTATTCATGCCTATGATCTCCCATTGTTGGGGCGCGCACCTTAATGGTCCTTAATTTTGGTAACTCCGTGGTTTTTGTGGAAGCTTGTAAGTGGAGTTGCGACCCAAAATAGTCTTAGGGGTGTCGAGGTTGAGTCAAAGCCCTCTTTTTTGTAATTGTCCATAAACTTCGGGTGTAAGCCCATGATTTTGTAATAGTGCACTTGTGTAAATAGGCACTCATGTAAAGATGTCAAGAGTATCTAATGACATGAGGATCATGTGATGCGAAGTTAAGATCTATTTTTGGTTTTTAAGGTCAAGTCCCAGCTTTGTGCATGGACGACCTCTGCATCTGTGTGCACAGAGGGTTTTTTGTAAGAAGGAACTGCAGCTGTGTGCGTAGAGGGTTTTTGTAAGGAAAGGAACTACAGCTAAGTGTGTAGCTTAGAGTTGTAAGAAAGGAACTGCAGCTAAGTGCGTAGCTAGACTTGAAGGAAAGGATCTCTAGCTGAGTGTGCAAATTAGAACTGTTGATTTGTGAAAAGTTGAATAAAAGCACAGTTTTGTGGACGTAGCCCCTACCCTAGGGGTGAACCACGTTATATCTTGTGTTGTGGTTGTGATTTTATATTGTTTCTATTTTCTTTTCATGCATTGATAAGTAGATAAATGATAAGTAAGATAACTGCTAAATATTAACTTCGTTGTGAATTCCCAGTTAAGGGTTAAGCAAGAAACTGTTTGTTTATCTAACTGTGAAGCTATATAAGTGAATATTGAAGCTCTATTTTTCATGAATATTTGTTGTTAAGGCTAAAGGTATAGTAATATCCCTCTTTTGCTTGCAGAAACCTGATTTTGTGGCACCCCACAGCTGTTTCGGGTGAGACTGCAACCTATTCGCAGGTTGTTGCCGAAAAGGCCAACACTGTAGGTCTTTTTGTTGGTGTGAAGTTAAAGTATAAACCCCGGGTCTTCCCTACCAACACCCATCCATCCCGCCCATTCTGAATCATCATGCAGGTTTGCATTTTCTGAATAAGGTATCCTTACTTTGGCTGGTAACCAAAGACAAGGAAAAAAAAAATTATGTTAATAAAATGCTTAGGTGGTTACATTGGATTTCTGATTACAGTTAACCCTTTTATATCATGCTTAGAGTAGGAAAATAAGCTCCTTGAAAGAGAGCATTTACTTTCCGCATTTCTATTTTATACTTAGCTATAATAAAACTTTGCTTCTTTTAATTAGTTACATTTATTTTCTTTAAATAAATCATCTTAATGGTTCATTTGGTTTTTATGTAAAGCTTGTGCTACTGAGGTTTTCTTGTCAAGTTGATATGTTTTTACAGGGTGTATAAACCAGAGATTCTAGTGTTCTCGTATCCTCTCCTTGCCCTATGACCAGATCAAGCACACGTCCCACAGTTGGAGCCAGAATGTTACCACCTAGGTTGTACTTAGTGGTTTTCTATCAAGTGAGCCTGGTGAACCGGACAAGGATAACATGTTCGGACTTCAGAATTCCTTTGGAAGTACTTCTGGGAAGTGCTTGTTGTACTATATCACATGTTCATACCCCATGGCAGAATTGTAATAAATGTTCTAGCATGACAGTGTCTGTAAAAGACTCGGTCTCTTGGACTTTATTTTTCAATTCGATCATCCCAGGGTATTTTTTCCCTTGGTTATTATTGGTTGTTGAATAAACGACTGACAATTTCTGAGTTTTTCACTCCATACCTCCAAAGTTGGGGTGGTCGGCTTGGCATTTAGGCCTATTGAGGTTATTAAAGCCTATGCGTCAATGTATAAACATGCTACACATCATGGTCAAGTCATATGAACATGTCTAAGTTCCCCTAGGTTTTTTAAATTTTTAAATTTTTTAGTTTTTTCAGTGTTTTTTATTAAAATTTAATTTTTCCAAAACTTAGGCTGGTTTTTAATAGTTTAATTGCAAAAATTGACTTTGTAATAAAAGTGGGCCAAATAATCTGTTTCATTCATATAGGTGCTCATTTTCAAGCCAAGAACACCATGTAAACCCATGGACCCACTATTTCCTAGTTTTGATTGATTTTCCATCACTCGGGTCAAAATGCCCCAAAAATCAATTATTGATTATTTTAATTAATAAATTGATGAATAATGGAGCAAATCCAGAATCATAGATCAGTGGATTCTCAGCCGATTTTATTGAAATCAGTCAGATCTGAACCAGATTGACTAGATCTGACAAATCCTTGACTGAAGGAGGTGATCAAATCAGATCCAGAGTTGATCTTCAACATCCTTTATGGGGAATTTCGCCCTCCCTCTCTCCTCCACACGTTTTGTCTCATCTGGATGAGTTTTAGTGGATGCTTCAGTCAACAGGTTGAGGTGTCAGTCAGATCAGCTCTCCGATTGATTATTACACTCAGTGAGACTCAGATCTGGCTTAGTTAGACATAGATCAGGCATTGATGGACTCTGATTCAGCTACAGTGGTCTATCTCCTTGGGATTTGTGCCCCCTTGGGCTGGATCTCCTATTTTTTGTATAAATAAAGCTCAAGATGCCTCTTCCAAGCTAGTTAGAGTTGGATTGAAGGGGTTTCTATTGTAATACTGTTGTAATCTTTTGATTGTTGAAATAAAGAAGATTTGGAGGCCAAATGGTGTATTTCTCTCATATGTGTGGATTAATGATTGTCTTACGACCATTGATGTTGCAAGCTTTTCTCTCAATTTCTGCATCTGAACTGTGTCTGGCTTGAACGATTCAGCTGAATCAATAGGAGTATAGTTGGGCAAGTAAGGTTACTTGTTTTTCTTATATCTCATAGCATATATGTTAGAAGATCTAGATTATACATGTTTAATAAGTTTATTTGCATGTAATTCTTGTCTCTTTTTCATATATATATCCAGATCTCATGAGGTTTCGTGCAAATTGTGTGTTTAGCTTTCAGGTAGCAAGGATTGGATGAGTTGTGGATCTATTTTGAATCCACTGTACATCCAAAATATTTGTGAAGACATTGCCCCTCTGTATTCCACTAACAAGTTTCCATTGCAGATCTGCTTCAGCAACAAGCACTTCTCTTCTCCTTTTCCTCGTTCAAAATCAATCTTTTTTTACCTGGTTACTTTGTTCACATCTTTGATATTGTTTAGATATATTATCTTAAAGTAAATTTAACATAGATCTATCTCCTCAAATCCCATAATCTAAATCTTGTTCTTGAAAGGTTTCATAAGCATTCTAGATCTAGCTTCAGGGAAATCGTCCTTTTTGCATGGAATTTTAAAGAGAATTTGTAGCTTGCATGCATTAGATTTCTGTTTTCTGTTATAAAAGATAAATATAGCCATCAGTGCACATCATATTGGATTCCTAAAATGCAAGCCAAGATACCAAAAAAATCTTGCTTTCTTTGGTTCCCTTTTTACCCCGTTTTAACTAGTTTTAACTTACCTTTTTTTTGGTTAAAAGTAAGCTGACCCAAAGGTACTTTCAGAGTGATTTTGGGCATATTTCAGTCTAATAATCTTGTTGTTTTTTAACAGGTATTACAGAAAATAGGAGGAGATTCTGTTCGAAAGTGACTTTTGGGCCTTCTGAATCCCCCTAGGTCTCCCTTTTTGACTGAAATCTTTAATTTTTTGCACTTTGTAAGCTCTTGGTTTCATTCTGTATAAGAATCAAGAGGAATCATATCAATTTTCTTATATTGTAACTTCTATTAATAAAAATAATTCTGAATAGGATCTTTCGATCCCATTCCCCATCCCCCCTGGGGGGATTTGCGCCCGTGTCATTTTTGCTTTTCGTTCATCTTTTTTCAATATAGCGTAGTACTAATATGTAGGGTAGTATAATTTGATTTAAAATCAATTCCATATTCCATTTCTATTGGTTTCAAAGTAACTTTAATACTTACCCCATGAGCCTCCTTTTGAGCCGAAAGGTGAAGAAAGGTTCGTGGTAGTCTAATTAGAAAATTGTGGTTTGATTATCTTTTTATGTTTCATTTTCTATCATCATTTGTTTCAGTAGCCATAATAAAATAAAACCCTCCTTGATTCCCCAATTGAAGTCCACTTGGACCGAAAGAGGTTCTTGGAGGGTTTTATTTTTAACAAGAACATCCATCTCAAAATTTACTAAAATTGACAACACTCCGGTGCATATGCTCTGCACTTGGCTATGATTCATCCGATCAGTCAAGCTATATAAAAAGCACTTGAGTGACTAGTATAATTAGGATTCACTCTCCCAAATCGACAAACCATCAGGTGAAAATCCAACACCTAGATCAAACCATTACAATGGAAAAATACCTAAAGGAAGCGGGAACTTATGAAAAGTGACCTCGGGGTGCCGATATCTATCACACCCTAATGGGTACATTATGAACAATAGCCCTAGAGACTCCATTCAGCCTACATATTCCTTGCGGGTATCCGTGAAGGTTTAGTTTTGGACATACTCCAAGTACTCTCGGGTATATCTGGAGTCCACCCCTTCGCCTAATTTTAATCATCTCATATTTCACATTAAATTAAAACGTACCAAGAGGCAATTGCAAAATATTCACTCCAAGCACATGCAAGTACATTGATTTTCTTTTGACTCCATTTTAAGGCACTGGTTATTTTCT
>LPNX011082557.1:23727-38568 GCA_001517045.1 Pseudotsuga menziesii | reverse complement strand
CATGTAAATGGAGTTTGACTTTTTAAATTGTAATAAAAACTTATATATTATTTATCTTTCAATTATTATAGCACTAACTTATTAATAAGAACTATTTAAATGTTCAGAAAAATTATAAAATTGATTGAATTAAAACATATCACATACTATAAAACTGATTGAATTAAAACATATGACATATTGCTTTTGATTGGCACAACTTTGAGCTTTTAATTACCCAAGCTTTTATTCTACAAAAGTATCTTTAGCGTTCTCTTCATCTATCCCCGTTAAACTTAATTTCATGGTCAATTCAGGGAAGAATTTAGATAAACTTAATTTCATATTGAATTAATGGAAGACTTTTTTTTATTTACTTTTATACATGTATTTTTATTGTACATTGATATACAATATCACCATCGATCAGAAGTTAAATTCATCAGCTCCATACCGGGTTTGGTTCGAGGAAAAACAGGTACCATTTTCGCCCATAAAGTACCCGATGGATCATTAATCGCCTCATCTCAATGACTAACGTTACGGCATCTGGGATTGGTGTGGTTGCAGGTGGCAGGATGGACACAGGGTTATGGAAATCTGCTGACATTTGCAACAGTTAGAGGAGCATCGCACGAAGTACCCTTTTCGCAACCAGAAAGATCTCTCGTTCTATTCAAGTCATTCCTCGAAGGAAAACCACTCCCTAATTCCTGAGCCGTCCTTTTCATTCGACCGAGTGATCAATGTTGTATCTTACACGAAAAGTTTACCTGCAATTATTGAATAGTTATTTGCCATTAAATGAAAGATATGTAAATCTACGCAGGTCTGACTTGTTTCTTGCCAGGATTGAGTAAGTAACTGCCATTAAATGAGAGATATGTAAATCTAAGCAGGTCTGACTTTCCCTGAACTTTATCGATTTGCTTCAACCAAAGAATTTTAATGCAAGTATCTGTTGAGTGGGAGGCAAATATTTATGTCCCACCTGCCAAATAATTTAATGTAGCTTTCTATGCATAATTCAGTTAACAAATTTAGTTTGGATTATTTATGTCAAAAACCCTACTTTGTGATATGGGTAATAATGATAATAGAATTTAATCGGAAGTAATTATATCATTTGCATCGATTCCAGTAAATTTTTTATTAAAATATAGAATTTTGGTTGGGTGTTTTTCCATATTCTGTAAACGGTGTTCAAGAAAAGTGACACTATCTAAATTGAAGTCAATTAATTTATCAAAATAGCAAATGAAGAAATCATACATATATTCCACTCTGCATAGATCAGACATCTACACTCATATTCACATGCATAGGAGAAGCATAAATTATCAAACACGTAGCACTTCAATTATATGCGAACAAACACTTGGCCCTTCCAACCAGTTTCCAACTAACTAGAAAATTCTTCAGCATGCAATCGTCATGGCTGCTAAGTGTCATTCGTGAGTGTGCTAACAACTGGCTGTGCGTTAATTTTTTGTTGGTGTTTTTTCTCGCCCTTTTTCACTGTAATTTGCGGCTAGGGTTTTACGTTGAGCGTTATTGAAGACATATTCATTAGCAGTTGTCACATATTCATTATGGGATGCATTGATGTCTTATATCACTGCGGATTAGAATTGGACCTGCATACCTTTAAGGAAGAACGGATCGAGCAACCGAAGAGATTGCAAGAGGATGAAATTGAATGCACTGTAACCAGCAGAGTTAAAAAAGAATCTACTTCTGAAGGGGTTGAGACATTGCAGAATATGCAAATGAGTAGGAAGACTACACCTGTACATGGCTTCAGAGGATTGCTGGTGGCGGCAAATGCATTATTGATTGCTGTCACTGATAAGCATGGATCTGTGTATGTAATTGATTAATATCAGCGCTATCCCCTGAAGCAATATATAAAAGGCCATGCCGGTCTGTCCGTGACTTCCAAAAATCTTATCCTTCTAAGATGCATGTTTTATAAAGCAAATCATCTCCCTTCTTTGGTCGGTCGACCGACTCCGCCCCTCGTGTTGAGGGAGTTTCGAGGAATCGAAAATCCGCCGGGTATCAAACTTGCATGTGTCTGTAGGCAAATTGAGAATTTCATGCAGGGTTGTTCTATTCATCCAATAAGTCCCCAGGGGGAGGGCGGCATAATAAGAGGCTTAGGTAGGATATCCACGTTTTAACTCTAGGCCACCCGTTCAGTAGTTCATTTTCCATATTTGCATAGTTATTGATAAAAAAAATTCATTTTAGTATTCACGTGGAGACCACAATGCATAGAATACATATTTTTTCTTTAGATGGTTTAATCTTGCATCACGTATTTGGGTCCTTGGTGGTCTCGAGGTTTTGGGGATTGAGGTTGATGGAGATGAGAGGACGGAATGCTAGCATAGAGACCAAAGTTAAAGCAAAAATGGGAACGATGAGGGTTAATAGGGAATAATTAAGAGCGGCTCAGGAAGCTCTGTTATACAGGATGATGGTTCTGCAGTCAATTCAGGAGGAAATAATGCAGGTGGAGAAGGAATTGTGTGCGAAACTGGAGATGACCCAGCCGACAATTGACATGGAAGCGTTAGAGGAATGGATTCAGGACTTTGGCACGAATAGGGCTTGCATTGAATGACATGGAAACGTTTGAAGAATGGATTTAGGACTTGGGCACGAATAGGGATTGCATTGAATGACATGGAAGCGTTAAAGGAATGGATTCAGGACTTGGGCACGAATAGGGCTTGCATTGAATGACATGGAAAGCGTTAGAGGAATGGATTCAGGACTTGGGGAATGGATTCAGGACTTGGGCACGAATAGGGCTTGCATGGCGTGGCTCTGTTTTGGGTGATGAAGGGGATTGTGGCGCGCGTTTTGCTAGACCGGGGAGAGAAGGAAGCCAGTGCAGTTTTGGAAGGACCATTAGGTTGATTCCCATTTGATGCATAAGAAAATTGGCTTAATTACAAAGAAATAGGGCATATGTTTCATGCCTCCATCAGTGGAAGAAGACGGTGTCCCCATGGATCCTATGCAAACACGAAAAGATGGAGCGGCGGGCGGATACCAGGTTCAGGTTCCTAGCATTTGAGCCTAGTTTTCTTTTTTTTGTTTTGTTTTAACCAGTCCTTTTGGGGTCTCATGGTTGATGCTTAGTTAATAGTGGAGTAGTATGGTAGTTTACAGTAATGTTAATAGGCTAGAAGTTTTGAGTCTTTTCATGAAGTTTATCAGATCAGTAATGAAGTTTATGAGGTCAGGGGGTGCCGCTCATTGAAGCTTGCTTTGAGAGAGCGAGGCGGGTTTCAGAGGTGCACGGGCCCGAACAACGACTTTGAGAGAGCAAGGTGAGGCTACAATTTCTTCTGCCACAAGTGTGCACTATGGTATTGGTCTACATTTAAAATGCTACAAGGCAAAACAGAGCAAATAAGAAAATTTAATTTACACTAAAACCGACCTGGCTTTGGCCAAATGCTCCAGAGCAATGCGCTGGTCGGCAGAAAGACCTGCATCGGAGAACTTCAAGTCGTAGAGGCCGACGCAACTGTCTCTCAGATGCTCCGGCACAACAATGTTGATAAGCAGTCTCTCTGCGTCCTCCACGGATTGAATTGAAGGATGCACAGTAGGAATTGAACTGTCCATTGAAGATTCGGGAGCTGCAAAGCTGAGGCCGGGGACCTTCAGAAGAGCCTGCCATATCGCCTGCTTAACCCCATCACAAAAATGTAATGCAGCCGAAGCTATGGCACTGTGAAGCCCGCTCCATAGATTTTGCAGTAAACACCCTTGCGCTCCCCGGGCCGATATCTCATTGAAGGCAGCGGCTACACGTGCAGGAAACCGCCTAAGAATGTCCGCATGGCAAAGATTGATGTGCATTGATGTGCATTCAAGGGGCAGGTGCGCAGCATGGCGGACGGACAGCAAGGAGTCGCAGGTGTCAGATCGATAAAATTCAACGAAAGAGATTAACCCAATTGTCGGACGAAAGAATCCGACGGCTGGGGCGTAAAAATGCATTTATTATGGGGAGTCTACTCCCATTTGGTAACGCCTTACGGCGTAATAATGAAAGAGTCTAACGACCCGACGATTTTATTACTCGACAATCTCTTCCGACAACTGCCTCACCCTATTTCGAGGACTAATAGTTTCGTCCAGCAACCGTCCCACCCCATTCATAGGATTAGACAACCAGTCATGTCCGGCAGCTGCCTCACCCCACCCCGGGACTGGACAACCTGCCCAACTCCAGGAGTACTAGACAACCTGCCCAACTCCATAACATATGGCCATCAGCCATTACCATCCATCCCATACGGAGGCCATTAATATCACATGAGTTACAGGTTGTCAGATGCATGCATTTTGATGAGGACCAGTGACCTAAAATGGGCGACCCTATGCTATGGAAGGGAAATGTAAATATAAATTTTGAACAAGCTCATCAAATGTAGATTCAAATTTTGAGCAAAAGGATTTATGCTTACAAACATAAATAACTTAGCTTGGGGAAGAGAATTGGAGTTGTTGCTCGTACTCTCTGAAGAAAGAGGAAACAAGCAGCTAGACAAGTGCCTTTGAGGACTTGGAAGATTAAGGAAAGCATCAAAGCCTTGCCTTTGAGGACTTGGAAGATTAAGGAAAGCGTCAAAGCCTTAGCTTCTTTTTCATTTGGTTTATCATACAATGTCATGGATTAAGAACTTGTATGTGTTTATTGTAGCCATGCTCATTGTGTATTTTTCATATCTTTTTAAACAATATATGCTTAGCTTACATGATACCAATTCCTTTGTTAGTATTTGGATACTTAGATGAGTTAACATATTTCTCCTCGGCGGGATCCTCTCGTTAAGGATGTATATTCCTTACTTCTCTTTTTCTTCTCTAAAGTTGTCATGAGGTGAAAGAAATTATTCCAAATGCAGCCACCCTTCCCACACTGGTCCCTATCTCCATCATCATCCACTTTTCCTATGCTGGGAAACACCGAATATTTCCTTAAGTTAAAATTGGCTTCCAAGGCTTTGAGGTGTGTATCTGTCTAGTTGACACATGTGCACATACATTGGACCACATCCATGGAACCATTCCATCTTAAAGTCGTGTCCTCCATCAACAATCCCAACATATTTTTAATCATCCAATAATGATTAATTTTGCCCCCACTTCTTCCGGATGCAAGATGGTTTGATACTACCTTGGACTCCCACTCGTCAATCAAACACCTGAACAGTATAGATACCTATCCTACAAAACCATCAGTGTCCCCGAGGTTTTCCTTTCGGCGACCACCTCCTCTATCTGTGTTGCATCTGCGTGGAGTGTCACATTGGTTGGGCATCTTCTTCCTCGACTTTGTAGGCAGGCTCACAAAGGAATAAGCGCAGAGCAGAAGTGAGAAAACAAGAATGCCCATAGAGTGGAGGTTAGCAGGTCTCATAGTTTGAATTCCCGCCATCATGGAGGTCTACATTAACATGCACAGGATTTAATTCAGCAGTGTTACGGCCTATAATGGAAATGGCCAACCAACTGCTTGCGGGGTTGGAAAGCATTTCACCACCCTCGTCATTTAATTCAACCACATCGTTGTTCGCCTTGTTTCCCGCATCATCCTCACGTGGTCTGGGCACCAGATGTACCATGTGAATGGCTCGCGTGTCACCCGCATCTAGGGAAATATGACTAAATTATTTTTTTCTTTTCTATTTTAAATTAGTGTTAGATTGCATTTGAACAAACTTATTCAGCTTGTAATTTAAGTATTATTCCTCCTAAATCAAACTCCTATAATTAAAATATTATTCCGCCTAAGTCAAAGTGATAGTTATAGTTGTTAATTAACATAATCAACTTATAATTAAAATTTCAATATTTACTTCTAAAATAGTTAAAAACTTATTTCCCTTAAATACTACGAGCTTTTACACTATGCATAGCTAGAATTATATTTTTGATAGTCAATAGGACCACACTTATTTTAAAGTAATCAATTTGAATCACTTAACCAACCAACCAAATAATGAATTTAAACTTCAAAAGATTTAGCCTAATTTTTTTGAGAATTGCTCATTTTCCTTGTGCTCAAAATAATTAGAAGGGAAATCAAGGTACCCAAAATAACAAGAACGAAAATTGACATTTTGGACAAGATTTCCTTAAAGAATAATTTTAAAAGAATGGAGTTACAACGTTGGAAGTGAAATGAGAAAATAGAATAAGGGAGTCTTAGTTATTGGTGAACCCATTTTTGCATTAAGAACAACAATTATCATCCATTCACAATGGTTGTTTAAACAAAATCATGTATGATTCTAAACAATAGAATTGTTAACCTTGCTTATTTAAACAAATTAATTTAAATACCTCAATAAATTGTTCATCTACAACTCTAGATTTCTGATCGAAAAATTGTCTGTATTCATAAAAAATGGTTGATAAGTACCAACTCTATATTCTTCTTAGGCATCCTACCAGACATTTCGTATGACAATACACAAATAAGAACCATAAGAGGGTTGGAAATATATGGAAGGAAATCACTACTTTTTAAAGGTTTTACAAGT
This sequence comes from Pseudotsuga menziesii, assembly GCA_001517045.1. Classification (NCBI taxonomy): domain Eukaryota; kingdom Viridiplantae; phylum Streptophyta; class Pinopsida; order Pinales; family Pinaceae; genus Pseudotsuga; species Pseudotsuga menziesii. The sequence goes on along the minus strand of LPNX011082557.1, from coordinate 32,014 downwards.
CAACTTAAGATTCATATGTGTCATGAAATAGATACAATATTGCAAGCATTACCTTTCCTCCCTTGCAATGAATCAATGCAGGATGATTCCCAACATGAGAACAAAAACATAGCAGTTAAGTCTAGAGTTCAAATATGAATTTAAATTGACAAGAATGACAGACAAAAAGAACATTAAACATTAAATAATCCAACATCCATGGTAATTTCAACAACAATTTAATAACTAGATTATATTACAAGATGAAATAAACAAATCATTGCACAAGATCAAAGAAACAAATCTAACTTTGAGAACTATATAATTCATATTGTTATTGTTACATGTTGAGAAACCATTATGACTTACCAAAATTGGAAATTTATATACAAGACTACAAAAAATAGGTTTGCAATCGATATATCACTGGAATATAGCTTACTTTTCCTGATAGGAACTGTGCCCTAACATGGACTCTACCAAATAGAACTTTACTTTATATGAATTATGATCGATAAGGAAGGAACTCTTCCCCGACATGAACTTTTCCCTGATGACTCTGCCACAATAGGAACTCTTCCCAACATGAACTTTGCCTCGACAAGAACTATGCTTGACAAAAAAATTTCAATGATAAAAACTCTGTCTTGATTTAGACTCTACCTGATAGGAACTCTGCCTCTTTTCTTGACAGGAACTCTGCCCGACAGGAACTTTCCCCAATAGGAACTCTGCCCTAATATGGAATCTATCGAATAGAACTTATCCCAACTATGATGGAAAAGGTAAGAACTCTGCCTTGACAGAAACTTTGCCTTGATAGGACTTTACCTTGATATGAACTCTATGTGAGAAGGATTAAGTCTGTTAGGAACTATTCCCTATAGGAACTCTACTCGACAAGAACTCTGCCCGATAGGAATTCTTCCCGATGAACTCTACCTTCACAAGAACTTCACCCTGATAGGAACTCTGCCCGATAGGAACTCTGCCTGACAGGAACTCTGCCCGATAGGAACTCTGCCTGACAGGAACTTTTCCCTAATAGGAGCTCTACTTAATACCATTGGTTTAGGTGACTAGGTAGGATAATGAAGCTGTGAGAGGGTTATTATGCTCTAACATAATATAGGTAGTGCAATTTGAGATTTCAATTTCTTTTACATGATATACATTATATTATTAGTGTAAATGTGATGATGGCACATTATATAATGAGGAATATTGAATAAAATTCATAGAACCATGAACATTATTAATGAACCATGAACAATTTTGTGAGTAATGCATGTACATGCTCATGGGGTGGTGGAATCATGAAAAATGCATATGGAACCTTGAACAAAGTGAGCGGAACTTTGAATTTGGTGGTAGAATCAACTTGAACAAAGTTAGATTTCCTGGAACCCTAAACAAATTTGGTGGTAGAATCTTGAACACTTGTTGGTTGAATCTTGAACAAAGTTAATGGAACCATGAGAGTTATTTACGAAACCACTAGGATTGTAGGTGGAACCATGAGTAATGGTCACAAGGTAGGGGAACCATATAAGGAACCTTGAACAAAATTCATGCTCCAAATTGCATCCAATTCGGCCATCTGAGCCACACTAGAGCTTCCTACTAAGCTCTAGGGAACTTACATTGTTATTTATAGCAAAAATACCATTTATTTATAGTGGACAATATTTTTAGTTGTTGAGGGTGCATTCATTCTTTCAGTGATTATTTCCATGATTTTAGGAAAGATCCACTTCAATTAGATTTCAGGAGTAAAACATGGGTGTCACTCCACTATTCAGGGTCTCAATTGCCTCTAAAGGCTATTTAAGCTATTGACATATTTGTTGAGTTTTTTTAGGGATTAACACCATGTGTATGAACCTACCATATGTTTTTCATTGCATTTAGGTGACTAATTCCACTTATGGTCCACTTAGGTTGGTTATGGGGTTGTTAACTCACTTCAAAGAGTCATTGGGATCTAAAGCCATGCATCTTTCTAGCCCTTGAATCCGGATAAGAAAGGTCTGGTCATATTTCATATGGCTCAAGGTTCCATTGTCCACATACCAACCAACACTTGGAACCGTGTTTGAATATAAGTAACAAGAACCCATGGAAAAGGCAATGTCAAAATGAGAGATAATATCCTTTACACCTCCTATTAGGCCAATTGAACCATATTCCCTACCCCTTTCCTTCTTCTTCAATGCACACAGGTCGACATACTATCCCATCTCATGAGATCAAAATAACATCATCACCTCAATAAAGTCCTTCTTTCTTTTAGTCATATCGTCCTTCTTCTTGAATCCTTTCTTGCTACCGTTCTTCATCCTCTCAATGAGACCAATCACATCCACTTCCTCTTATTGTTTTGAAAAAGACTATATTCTGAACTAATCACATATATTTCATCTTCTTGCTTTAAACAAGACTGTAATCTGATTTCTTGTTGCACAAGATTAACCCAAAGATTGGAAAACTTTGGAATATTTCTCGAGCATAAACACCCTAAACAAAAGGGCATCCAAAAAGGATCAAGTCCTTTCAGAGAAATGGAAAACAAATATTGATTCTACACCCTTTATATAATGGTGGCCAATTGATTATTCAGTTCATTGATCCTGGTCAAGAGGTTGACCATAGGCTGGCAAAAAGTTAAGAAAGGGAAAACGACTTCCAAAAACCAGGAAAAAAAGGCCGCAGGGGACATGCAAAACCAACCGCCAAGCTCAAATAAACCTAACCAGGAAGCCACAAAAGTCGCACCAATCGTTATTCAAGAAGCTGAGGAACCACAGAAGATTAGCAATCCAGCTGGAAAAGACCCAGCTTCTGTAAGCATTGAAGAAAATCAAACTGGAAAACAACCTAGCAGCAAAGAGGTAGAGTCCCAGGTTGCAGATCTGTTGGAACCTGGGGAAATACCCCAACCCGATTCAGGAGTTTCGACGGCTGCTGAGGCCTCTGGACCCTCCAAAGAAATAAATGAGGACCCCTTGTTACTAGAAACGGATCCGGGTGAAGAGACGGACGAGGGTGCCTCATCAAGCAGTTTGCATGATGTTCCCTTCAAAAACCCAAGAGGGAGGAAATCAAAAAAGAAGAAAAGAGAGGAAGCAACATATATGGCCGTCCTCGAAGGATCGCAAAAAACACTAAAAGGAATGATGCACACCAAATCTAAAAAAGGAACAGCTTCGGCCTTAAAAGGGGCCAATCCCATCTCCCATAGCACTTAATGCGGTACATCTCATGGAATTGCAGAGGCTTAGGTTCTACTCTAAAAGAAGAAGCAATGAAAGACCTGGTCCGAATTCATAAACCTGAGATTATGCTAGTCCAGGAGACAAAACTAGAGGAAGCTGCTATCCTCCAAGTTGGGAACAAGTTTTGGAAAAAAGGTCCTAGGATCGCCAACAATTCCAGAGGTGCTTCTGGAGGCATTGCCACCTTTTGGGACTCCACCCTTTATGATCTAGAAGCTGAAGAACGTACGTTGCATTGGGTTTTCACAAAGCTCATCCACAAAATCTCTGGTCGAATTGTAAGTCTTTTCAACCTCTATGTCCCCGTCTTGCATTCCGAAAAAAAAGATTGCTGGAATATGTTAGAGTCCTTTCTTAACTTGCAGCAGCTAGAAAATATCATAGTAGCAGGTGATTTGAATGTCACCCTTGCTTCCAATAAGAAAAAAGGAGGCACGCCGGTCAGAGATCCAGCAAGGGAATGGGTCGAAGATATCATCCTTGGCTGGGATCTAATTGATATAAAGCCAGTTAAAGGAAAGTTTACTTGGTCTAATAGGAAAATTGGACCTGGTCATGTTGTTGCCCGGCTAGACAGGTTCTTAGTTCACTCTTCCTTTCTCTCCTTGGGCCTCTTAGCTTCTTCCAAAATACTCCCTCATTGCACCTCCGATCATAAGCCCATCCTTCTTGAGTTGGCACTAGATCAAGACCTTGGCCCGATTCCCTTCCATTTTAGTCCACTCTGAATCCAACATGAGGATTTTCTGCTAGTTTTTTCCGACTCCTGGAAAACCCAAATAAGAGGATCGCCGTCCTTCATCCGGGAAGAAAAAATAAAGAGGCCAAAACTTGACCTGAAAGACTGGGCAAGGCTCATTACCTCTCCCATATCAAGAAGGAAAAAAGCTCAAGCCGAATTGGAAACTCACCAAATTCACATGGATGCCTCCCCCGTATCAGAATGCCTCCTACGAAAGGAAGGGGACCTTAAGAAAGCATTCTTCTCGGCTTGCAGGCTGGAAGAAGAGTATTGGAGGAAAAAATCCCAAAGTCTCTGGCTCTTAAGTGGGGACAAAAACACAAAGTACTTCCATAAGCAGGCCGAGGCTCGAAAGAACTACAAAGCGGTCTCTGAAATAAATTTTCAAGGTGCTCTGCTCAAAGACTTTGAGGACATAAAGCAAGCAGCTGTGGCTACTTTCAAAGAGTTATTCACAGCTCCCATAGAGGATCCTGTTGACACCTCCTCTCACCCATTTGATCTCATTTCGCCTCTTATCAAGCCAGAGGAAAACAACTTTCTTACCGTTCCAGTTACCATGAATAAGGCGCCCTTTCGATTATGAAACCAGACAGCGCCCCCAGACCAGATGGTTTCAGAACAAGATTCTTCACCTGCTGTTGGTCAATAATCAAGATTGATCTCTTAAAAATGATCTGGTATTCACAGATGGTCAACAAATTAGGAGGCAGTGCCAATTCTTGCTTCCTTGCTCTGATCCCGAAAGAAAAAGGTGCCACCACCTTCAATCGATTCAGGCCGATCTCATTATGCAACACAGGGTACAAGATTATAACCAAGATTATAGCCTCCAGGATTAAAATAATTCTGCCCAGGATTATCTTGGAAAATCAAGGAGGCTTCATCAAAGGAAGGAAAAATCCTCGACAACATCATTCTCGTCCAAGAAGTAATACAGTCAAGTTGTCAACGTAATGAGAAAGGTATGGTCATTAAACTTGATTTAGCTAATGCTTTTAACCATGTTAGGCATGACTTTCTATTTGCAGTTATGGCAAAATTTGGCTTCTCATCCACCTTTATAAGCTGGGTCAAAGGATGTGTGTGTGGTCCGTGGATAGCCCCTCTGGTTAATGGAAGGCCTACAAGCTTCTTCAAAGCCTCTAGAGGACTAAGGTAGGGCTGCCCGATGTCTCCTCTCCTCTATGCCATTCAAGCTCCAGTGCTCAGCTCTCAGCTTAATCTTTGTCAGGAAATCCACACGCTCCCAGGCCTAAGAATAGCGAAAAATGGTCGAGACATAAATCATGCTCAATTTGCAGATGACACTTTGCTATTAGGTGGAGCAAACATCCATTCAGCTGAACACTTTAAACTAGAGCTGGAATTATACAAAGAGGTGTCCGGAAGTAAAATAAATTTCCAAAAAAGCAAAATCTTCAGTTGGAAGTGCTCAGCGAGAGAGCTAAGGGAAATAGCTAGAACGCTTGGGATGGAAGGCACAATGGACTGGGATGGCTTCACTTACCTTGGCATGCCCATCTGCAAAACCAAAATCAAGTCAGCAAAATGGGAGCCTATTTTAGATAAACTTAAAGTCAAAATTCAAAGATGGAGCGCCAACTGGCTCAACCTAGCAGGGAAGACTATTCTTATAAAAGCTGTTCTAAATAGCATGCCAATTTACCAATCTTCAATTCTGCAGGCCCCAGGTTCGGTAATATGCAAGCTAGAAGGACTGCTCAGAAAATTTATCTGGGAAGGGGGCAAAGGGAATGAAAAGAAGCTCCACCTCATTAGTTGGGATAAGATCCAAAAACCTCGTGATGAAGGAGGGCTTCAAGTGTGGAGTTTAACCATCCAAAATCTGACATTAGGAGCTAAGTTGCTCTGGCAGCTGATTACAGGGAAAGAAAGCTGGAGCAAGGAAGTTCTCCACAAAAAATATTTCCCAGGAACAAGGAAGAGGTGTCTGGACATGCAACCCCCACTTAGAAATCGTTCTCCAATATATGACCTATGTATTAAAGCGTTGGATCCGTTCAAAAGGAATATATACTAGATACCAGGGAATGCGAAAACAATCAGAGTCTGGGAAGACTCCATCCTGGGAGAAACTTCACTTGGGCTGCGCATGGAAGTGGACAACATCAAACGCTGGCTATTGGATAAAGGAACCACCTCTTTGTGGGATCTGTCAGCATGGGAAGACAATAACTGGATTGGCTGGGATCTAGGCGACCTTCCTCCTGAATTAGAAGCAGAAGCTGAAATTCTAACAAACCTCCTCCAAGGAAAATCTCCAATTAAAGAAGGAATCAAAGATAGAAGAGGGTGGGGAAACAAATCAGGAAATTATTCAGCCTCAGAAGGTTATAAGAACATCCAATCAATCCATTATGTTGCTCCCAGTCCTGTGGTCTGGAAGTTTCTTTGGTCAAAAGCCTTCATCCCGAAAATTGACATATTTTGCTGGACGCTGGCCCATAAAAGCATTCTTTCAGGAGAAAACCTGAAGAAAAGAGGTATGGAAGGCCCAACTAGATGCCCTCTTTGCAAAAACGAGGAAGAAACCTTGGATCACATCATCCTTGGATGTCAATTCTCCAAAGAGGTTTGGAGAGAAGCTATGAGGCTAAACCATGGCATCAATCTTCCAAACACTATCCAGGATCTTCTATCAGACGGGATGAATCTCTCACCGTTTCAGCTGGCCAATAAAACTCTGCTCCAAACTACCTGGAAATGGATTCCGAAAGCCATCTGTTGGAAAATATGGATTGAGAGAAACAATCGAATCTTTAGGGAGCAAGAAAACCATCCCTCTAAAATTGCAATACAAGCCAGAGCAATACTAGGGGAAGCTCTTGATCACAACCCCTCCTTGAAAGACACTATTCAACTTCTGCCTGAAGAATCACAATGGCTAAGAATGATTGTTCCCAACCATCAGAATCGAACCTTGCCAAATCATTCCCATATTGCTCAATGGGAAATTAGGCTTGATGAACTAGAATTCTTCAGCTGGAAAGCTTCCCTGAACGAACTATGCCTCTTCTTCGACGGAGCTTCAAAGGGAAACCCGGGCTTAGCTGGTGGGGGTGGAGTGTTCATCTCGGCTAATGGAACTGTCCTCAGCATTTACTCTTGGGGCCTAGGTATTGAATCAAATAATACAGCAGAATTTTGTGGACTCCTGCAAGGATTAAGGATTGCGCTATCCAAAGGAATTGCCAAGCTTTCGGTCTTTGGTGATTCAAGACTGCTGATTCAATATTTAATAAGTAAGAAGCGTCCCTCTCAACTTAAACTAGCTCTAATATATCAGAAAATTCGACTTCTAAGTAAAAAAATTCAATCCATTAGATTCTTCCATGTGCTTCGGGGGTTGAATTCTCTGGCAGACAAAGAAGCCAATCGGGGAACCCTCTTGGGCAGAGGTATCTTACTCAAGGATGGAATTGAAATTCGATGTGACGTCCCCTAGTCGTAGCAGATTCATGATCAACAGCCAGCGAATCCATTTGCTCTGCAGCGCACCAGTGTACCATGAATATTATTCCTCTCCCGGCACTGCCAAAAAATCTCTGCAAAGAATTATCCGATCACAAAATTCTCGTGACTTAGTTTCCCTCCCACATTGTTATTTATTCAAAATGTTTCTCATCCCTCAATACAGCAATAAATTTGAAGACCCAGTGAATAGAAGTTCCAGTGAAGAACCAAGGAAGAGCTATCACTGTGCGGCCCAGGAGACTCTTTCTCTTACTCTATCAATCTATCGCTCTGCCCTCCCTCTTCCCTTACTGAATCAGGATAAGGCTATCAGCTGCTTGCAATGGCATCACAAGGATCTTCCTCAGACTCGGGACCGACAGTGGAAAAAAGGAACAGCTTCGGCCTTAAAAGGGGCCAATCCCATCTCCCATAGCACTTAATGCGGCACATCTCATGGAATTGCAGAGGCTTAGGTTCTACTCTAAAAGAAGAAGCAATGAAAGACCTTGTCCGAATTCATAAACCTGAGATTCTGCTAGTCCACGAGACAAAACTGGAGGAAGCTGCTATCCTCCAAGCTGGGAAAAAGTTTTGGAAAAAAGGTCCTGGGATCGCCAACAATTCTAGAGGTGCTTCTGGAGGCATTGCCACCTTTTGGGACTCCACCCTTTATGATCTAGAAGCTGAAGAACGTACATTGCATTGGGTTTTCACAAAGCTCATCCACAAAATCTCTGGTCGAATTGTAAGTCTTTTCAACCTCTATGTCCCCGTCTTGCATTCCGAAAAAAAAGATTGATGGAATATGTTA
>LPNX011082557.1:0-15111 GCA_001517045.1 Pseudotsuga menziesii | reverse complement strand
AACAGAGTGACAAACGTGGAAACTAAAAGAGAACGAACCCTCGGCACCGGCTGAATAATCAATTTACCAGATTCCATTGCACTGGAATCATTTTTTGTTCTTTGACGATCTGGATTGTTTTCATAAGTGCAAAAACATATCCATGGCTATTTCATTTCTCAATATAAAAAAGTGAGATCCATGTCAAAAGTATGAATACCTAAAAGTTGTAGCCATCGCAAATGTGACAACAGGAACGAGGTTTGACATTGCAGAAGCAAATGTGGCCGAGGTATAATCCAGGCCTGCAAAGTACAAATTCTGAAATAGAGTTGTCCTGAAATTGTATTTTTGGCAATGGTTAGTTATCCCATGATTAGCCAAATAATCAAACAACAGAGTTTGCAGCAGTTGTAGAGAATTTCACTACCTACTTACCCACAAAGTGCAAGCCCAAAAATCTGCCAGAAGACGGCACAGGTCATTGCTGGGCGTTGGTTTCTGCAAAACACAAAAGCCTCGTACATTAGGAGCTTCATATCTATAATCAAACCCTTTCATATATATAATGGCATACCTTTCAAGAAAATAAGCAACAGGAGCGATGACTAATGTAGCAACAGCCAGCGTGTAAGTTACGAAGACAAAATGACTCATTCCTTCATCGAGAGCAACTCTGGTAATGATAATCATGCCTGCAACGCAGATCTGTACTGCAAGCTCAACTAAATGGGGTTTGAAGGATTCCAACCAGCTAGCCATTATTGCTCTCCGTATGCACTGGCTGCCCGGAGGGAACACATGCACGTGGAAGCTGAAACTTTGAAGTGCAATCCAAATGGCATCAAGTTTTTGTGTGTGTATTTGTGTACATGCAGCAACGTATTGCATCTCGACCACTGCAATGGCTGCATTGAACATGAACAACAGCACAAACCCATCTACAACCAGGTCTAAGATCTCGAGATTGCAATGCTTGATTATGTATACCTAGAATTCATAAGAATCAGAGACATGAAATACTGAAACTAAAGATCTGCAATTTCGAGTTTTGCAATCTTAGCCCTGCCATTTGGATGCGTATGTGCAAGTTATACAAGTATCGTCGTTTTCAAATAATAATCAGAGAATACAGAAAAATGAACAAGAAAACAGGCTACTCAGCAACTTCTCCAGAATAAAAAACAAACACAGAGCTCGCAAATGGAATATAATTTTATTAATGTACAAAAATTGACCTAAGGAAAGGTCGATGGAACTAAAAATTACAATCTTGGACAGCAATCTGCGATGGTTGTAGCATTAAGCCACCCGAAAGCATTTTACAAAATACAATATGATGAACAAGAATACATAAACTAAATATCGCATCAATTAAAAGGAAACAGGAGAAAAATTGAGGAAACGAATGAGGAGAGGCGCATGCAGGTGGTGGAGTGCAGTCAAAGGGGATGTTGCGCAGATGGCTGCGTGGGGAAAACTACGTAAGGTAGGGCGAAGGTGCATATGTGAGAGGGTTGTGTAATGGTAGTGGAGGTTAATGTCTGCAGGAGTATGCATCGTAGTGGCGGGGGGTGGTTGAGGAGGAGCGGAGGCTGATGGCTGCGGGAGGATGAAATGCAGGAGTATGGCGCTGCAGGAGCTGTGAACAGGCGCTGCTCGCCTGGTTGCATGCTTGCCCACACGTGGTGTGCATGCAGCCCAGGCTCATGTGGGATCCCTTGGGCAGCTGAGCGGTGGCCTGCCTGCGTAGAAGGAGGAGAATGGTAGGGGAATATCCGCCGTTCGATTAATTAAATAATATTTAATTAAACTTCTTGATGATGTAAAATTGCCGTTAATGGATTTTAAATTACTGCCGCTAAAGATGGCCTGACACCGATAAATGTGGGGGCGGCTCTGGGGTTTGCTGTACTGTGGATATCGTTAGGACTAGATGTAGCTGTGGGGAGACTTCCGAGACAGCACAGTGATGGGCAGTGCTATAGATGGAGGGGGGCGGGAACCTTAATCTGGCGCCTTAGACCAACTCGGCCATCTCAATTACTGATAGATGGATTTGACGCTCTGGCTGGAACATAAAAACATATAAGCTCTAACTCTGCTTCCAATTCTGTCATCCCCGGATGATAGTTTCTAGTTCTTGTTCTCTGATTGGTTTACTTTTATTACAACTATGACAAAAAAAAACTGCATTTAAAGTCTGTGCTCCAATCTTAAGCCTATCTTCCCCCGCTTCACCTTTTGACCTCTTGGGTTTCCCACGAGTTCTATTGAGAATCGCGGTTTGCTCTGCCTCATTACAACTATTGTTTATGTACATTAGCCTCTTGTATTAATATTCTTGCACCACCTTCGTTCTTTCCATGAACAAAATATATTTCTTTTCTAAGGTAACAATTGCAACTTTAATTTGGGTCTTAAAGTTCTTACAACACCTTCAATTTTTTATTTATTTTGTAAATCAAGGTTTTTACAACACCACTTTTTCTTTTTTTTCAATCAAGGTACTTACCATACCACTTTTTTCATCAAATTATTATTATCATCAAGGTTCTTAAAACACTTTTATTTTCATCATCAAATTATTATTATAATTTTTATCTTTATTCTGTACTTTAAAATTATCTAGGTTAATATTCTAAATGCCTAAGACTTCAAGTATATTACTTCTACTCACCCCATTGCAATATAAAGGTTTCAAAACATACTCTTTTTTATGAAAATCTACTAACCTAACCATAGTATCCCCTCGAGAATCTCATTAGAATCATAATGCCACCATTTATATGGTGAGACAACTAACAATAAGTTTAAGTGGTTTTTCAAAATGAAAATCCATGAGAGCATTTGTCTTTCCAAAACAAATTTGCAAAAAACATAACTCTCCAAGCAGAAGCCATAAGCTTGTATTTTGTACAATCATTTTAAAACTTAGGAAAATTTTGCTTTTTGTAGCTCATGTAGTTCATATACATACGCACATGGAGACTATTTCAAATCAAATAAAAGATAATTTCACATAGCTTCAATATCAAACAATGAGTCAAATGTAGAACTGTATAAGTGGCATTCAAAACATCTTATTTTCAATCACACTTACTAAACCATGAAAATGTTCATGGCTTGATTTAAGTGTTAGTTGATCAAATCTTAAATTTCAATTTTTTTGCACTTAAAAAACATTTGCATTGATTTTTGCACTTTCATAAATTGGCATCACAACATGGAGGATCGCATGCTCAAATTTGTGGAGTCGAGAACCATTGATTAAGGCATAAAATATATCAGTCATATTAATATTGTTTTATATTATTATTGTGTAATATATATGTTTTATATTATTTTTATTATCTTGATATCGTTTTATATTTAAAAAACATATGTTTTACATATTATAATTTATAATTCAAGATTCCTATTTAACCAATCGACTAAATAGAACCTTGTGGGAGAGGAATAAATCTATAAATTGGTCTTTTAATAACAAGTAAAGTCTTTAGGTAGGTTTTGGTTCTATGAAGGATCTATTTTGTAAGCCACCTTATTCCAAGTCACTTATTTGGTAGAGGGGCAGCAAGCTGGGATGATTTCGGTAACGAGAGATATAGTAAAGACAAAATTAATATTATTTATATACGTAATAACGTTTTCGGGTATCTTGAGGGGTTTAAAGTGGCCATAAACGGTGCAAAAATGAAGTAGTTCACAGTTTGAGCACTTTGTAAGGCATTTCAAAAATTAACCATGATAGTACTTTGAAAATATTGTAATAGTGTATATAACCTAATTTTGGAGATTATTCTTGTGTAATATATTTGTTTTATATTAGTTATATTAATTTAATTATCTTGATATTGTTTTATATTAGAAAAACATATGTTTTATATATTGTAATTTATAATTATATTATATTATATTAATTTATAATGTTTATTATAAAATATTTATATTTACCAAATACATACATAAACTAGAAATAATAATTATAAAAATACTAACATATTTATATGTCTCTTCTTAAAAATCTATCACAAAAACAATCTACAATTGATACAACTTCAAGAAAAACATCCATATCCTTTTAAAATACACTTTATATACACTATGAAAGGTTGCTATAAAGTTTTAGTGTACAATTTATATACATTAAAGCTTGGGATAGTGTAAGTAAAGTAGTTATGAATTCTTCTTTTTATTTTTGTTTATTGTATAAGTAGATATTAAAATGGTATACAATCATTCTGTTTGATTTTGTGTGGCACAACTATAAATTTATGTATGAATGAGTATGACTATCAAATGGGGTTCATATGAGCTAATGCTAAATCTAGGGTTTCTATATTTTTTTGGGGAATCCTAATTATGTTGATAGTTATGTTGATAGGTATATATATATTAGAATTTTGGGGTGGATTACCATCTATGTTTTTTCATCTACTAATGAGAATGACACCATTCTAGGGAAACAAGAATGAGACAAGTGTACTATACAAATTGATTTTATGGGCGTCTTCCAAAATTAATAATTAATAATTTCAAAAAAATAAAAAATAGCCTACCTAACATGTCATAGTACAATTGGTGATATTTGTAAAAATTAAAATTAATCTTCACTATTCGATTACTAGATACAACTGCGAGCTTAACTCCATCGATTATTAGATACAACTACAACCCTAACTCCATCGATTATTAATTACAACTACGAGCTTAACTCCATTGATTATTAGATACAACTATTAGCTTAACTCCAATGATTCTACAACTATTAGCTTAACTTCAAGTCTAATCACTTAAGGCTTAGTCCAAGTGCATTTGGCATCTAGGAGTCTATCTAATGTGCACTCATGTAAGAGTTGAACTTCTAATAAAATTGTTCAAACTCCTAAAATTAAACTAAAATTTTAAATTATTATTTTTATATTAAATTTACATTGATTTTGTTTTTTATGTTTTTTAATAAATTAAAAAATTTATAACAAATGAAAACAATTAATTATGCAAACCTTACGACTACTTAATACTTTTTTTAAACATTTAAAAAAAATAAAAACAATTAATTTACGAATATAGATGTTCAATTTAGGAATATATACACTCCTTAATATTCTTCTCTTTTCGTGAGATAATGTAATTGTGTTGAAAAGATAAAAGAAAAAACAAAGAGCATAATTTAACGTTTAATTTAGCTACAATCTAATCCCATAGTGGTGTATGTTCTTTGAATTTTCTGCAACTAAATCTAATTTAAGCCTCAACATAAATATGTGTGAAATAATTTACCTATCATTCATTGAAATTTTTTGAAATGTATTTATGGATTGATGAATCTGTAATGAGTAATTTAATGACCTATATTAGTAATAGGAAAACTATATTATAATTATTATACATTTAATGAGCCCAATAAACAAATACCATTGGTTAGGATGGTAAAATATGTGATTATAGAATAGATTCCACACCACGGGCCTAACCTAACTGTTGTATTCCATTCTCTATAATATATTTTTATACATCTCCTTTCTTGCATCGTATGTAAAGTAGGTATGTAGGAATGTATAAATAAATTATTTATTGTTTCTCTTTATAAAGTTGAAATATTTTTATTTATTTAGTAGATAGATTCATAGATTTATTGCTTGATTGTAACCTAAGAACTACAAAAACTAACAATCCATTGTCATTTGGATTAGAGAAGAATAATTTTCATGATTACTTTCGAAATGCGGATAATGTAATGGTCAATTATGTGAGGAATATAATGTCTTTAAATTATTGTATCTAAACTTCAAATTGTCTTCCTTGTTGTATATGTCTACATCTCCTTGCTTAACTTGCAACACGGCGTTCTTTTATTGCACCCCTAGGTACAATTGCTAGTTTTAAACCCCAATTATCTTTAAATAAGGCCAAGTTTGCCATTTGTTTTTTCAGTTGTATTGTCAGTGCCAAGTATTGGAGCGGTAATTATTTTAGATCTGCTGCTACCATATCGATCTTGATCCATTAACATTAAATAAATTTTAAATTTAAAGGGTTTCTTACTTTGTCATTTGCAAACAGAAACTTTCTTACTATATAAATACTTTTGAGTGAAAGTTTTTTTAAAGTCAAAAGATTCCCATTTTAATATTATTATTTTTTATTTTATTTTACCTCATTATATTTCCCAAACTTTGAAATGTTTGTTAACATATTAACTTGATGCTAATTAATATTTGTCGAAAAATCGTTGTTCCTAAATTAATCTCTATGAAATTTCTCAAACTTTTCAAGTGATTTGTTATAAAACATTTAATTTAATTTAAATAAAGACTAAGTTAAATTTTAAAATTATAGTAAGTTGGGACATTTCTCTTCAAGCTTTGTAAGTATATAAGTATAGAAATATAATTTAAGAAAAAATTAAGTTTGGTCTTAAGAAACTTTAAGCATCATCATCATCAATAATAGATAAATTTAATCTATATGGTAAAATAAAATTAATTTGATATTTTTTTTTTTTAAATTGGAAATATTTAAAATTCTATTAATTAAGATTTTATAATTTTGTCTATAGGGCATAGAATAGATGGTGAATGGGTATGAGTGTATTGTTAAGGCACTCCTTACATTAAGTTCTTGGTTTGGAACTCCATAGATACTTACTTAAAAAAATTATAATTATAATTTGCTAATGACAAAATTGCATAGTTTAAAGTTCTCATCAATTAAAAAATTATTTAAAAAATGAATTTACTCATTTATTAAATTACTAATAATTAAATTTATACAAATTCTTAAAATAAATTAAAAAATAGACATTTATTTTTGTTAAAATGATTTTTTTTCCTAAATAAATAAGGAATTTTATTGACAAACTCACTTTCAGGTAGGAATTCCACTTCAAGTCAAAAGAAATTAGAGTGGAATTATTTTTCCATATAAGAAAGGAATGGAATTGGTTGAGGAACTAACTTTTAGGTAAAAATTCCTTAGGTAGGAATTCCACTTCAAGTCAAAAGAAATTAGAGTGGAATTATTTTTCCATATAAGAAAGGAATTTTGTTGAGGAACTAACTTTTAGGTAAAAATTTCTCATGAATTAAAAAATATATATATATAATATAGACAACTCTTATCATATATATATATTTTTAAGAAGAAAAGTTTAATCATTTTTTATATTAACAAAGGACCTAATTACAGACATATATATCTTCAAAACCTTGATCTCTAATCTTTTACTCGGTTACCCTTAAACAACTGAAAAAAAAACAGTCAAGTCATTACCACATCTTAACTCAATAAAAATCAATTGTGGCAAACCTCAATAGACTATAAGGTGAATCCCCAACACCATTATGAAAGTGACAGAAATATTACAATAAGCCCTTCCCAACCTAGTATGATAGATATCGCACAAGTAGTCCATGTTAAAATAAGGATAAGTAGATTAGTTATAAACGGATAAACTCTAAGTTTGCTCAAAGATCAGAGTATCTTCCATAAATTCATGTAGTGTCATTTGTCCACTAGGTAGTACCAAAGCGTCTTTCAAAATCTCATCCGCGAGATGGTTGTGTTCCCTGTAAATATGTTGACAGCAAAAATAATTGAAGCCCAGGAGAAGTTCTTTGGTTCTAGAACACCAGTAATCAAGTTCTAAAACACTCAATACAGCAGCATCATTGACCCAATCTACAATAGTCTTGGAGTCACCATAGACTTGTAGTTCCGGAAAGCCCATCCGCTAAGCAATGTAAAGAAGTCCCCAAAGAGCAAGCAGTTCAGAACTAGTGTTCGTTCTCTTACCACATCCAAATCTGAGCATATAGTAGTCTGTGTGTCCAATATATAACACCGCTCTAGCACCACCCAGATAATGTGTCGCAGCCCCATCGAAAAAACCTGTGGCTGCCTGCACCACCAAACTAACACCAATTGCTCTGCTCCTATGTGTAACAAGAGAAACCGGATAATCAAGAATAAGTTGAAGACACCTCGTCATCGCATCATGCACGAAAGATTTGTTACCAGAAAAAAAAAATAACAGAATTCCTTATTAGCCAAATGGACCACAAAATAGCAGAAGGTAGATCGGATCAATTCCGCTACTAAACCAACCCTTCATATTTCCCTGAAGATTGAGATCCTCCAAACAATATACCAAACCCAAAGTCTCCAAAATTGTTCTTTGAACCGCCTTACCAAAGCCACAATCCACGAAGAGGTGAGCAACCGATTCAACCTCGCACCAGCATAGCTGACAAATACTTGGACCGAACCAACGCCATTTGATAAGGTTGTCCCACGTATTGATCTTATTCATCATACACAACTTGCTAAAGCACTTAATCTTCTGTGGTAACCTCCATCTCCACAGGTCCTTCATCCACAACCCTCCAATGTGGTCAGCATCGACTCCACAAGGAATTGATACGATAAATCCACAATAATCTGTCCATTTGCCTTATTATAAGAACAAACCAGTCGATCTTCAACATCTGAACGATGTAATCCTAGATGCAATAAGGGTGCAATATAACGATCCCACTCCAATTTCCACTCTCCTACAAGATCTAAATCTTCCGCTGACAACCAGTATGAACTAGAGCAAGTCCACTCCCTTGGTTTACATGCCTGATCCAATGCCGTAATACCATAATCATGAAGGTAACTGATAAGTGGTCCTGACAGTGAAAAAGTATCTTCCATCCCTATCACCGGATCCACCCTAACAATCACCACACTGCCTTTGCCAACTCTCCAACTAAGTGACTTACTGATCCAACCCAAAACCCTTGTAAACCCATTCCAAATGATAGAGGAATTTTTCGCTAAGTAACTCCCCTTCCTGATCCAAACAGCAACAAAATGTATTCTAAAATATTTCGTCTTCAGTTCCAAATTCCAAATGCCATTCTGAGTCAAGGCCAACCACATGCTCTTCATCCTCAATGCAGTGTTGAACCAATCTAAGCTTTTAACATTCCAACCCCCATAGGCATAAGGTCTGGATAGTTGCTCCCACTTCACCAGATGATTACCTTTTCTCACACCACTGCCACCCCATAGGAAATTAAACATCATCTTTCTAACAGTTTTCAGGATGGAACTAGGGACCTTCATCAACGAAAACCAATAAACAAACAAAGCACTCAGAACCGAATCTAGTAATATGAGGCGATCGCCCAGGGACAAGAACCTGAAGGTCCAATTGTTGATCCTTCAATTAAACTTTTTTATAATCCATCTCCAGTCTTCAACATGATAATTAAGCGGCTTTAGCGAATACCCCAGATACTTAAAGCCCTTCTCGATCCTCTCCATCTTGTAAGGGAAGAGCACCTGTATATGCTCTACCACTGCAGCGGAAACATTATTAGCCAGAAAATAAGACTTGGACACACTAATCAACATACTTGAGGCTGTAACAAAAAGATCGATAATAACTCTGAAATGACACGACTCATCAAACGAGCCATGAACAAAGAGAACAACATTGTCCACAAAAAGAATGTGGGTAAGTGCCAAGGTAGAGGAGAAGTGTATACCTCTACTGTATACCTTGAAGGGTTGAGCCTTCTTATCCATGAGGCCAACTCCTATCATATATATTTACTAGTACTCCCACAAGTAAAGTGGTGGGTGAATGTCGATTGGCACAACCAACCACTTAGTTTTGTAAAGATAGCTAGTTGTTAAACAAAGGCCAAAATAAATAATCTTATATCCATTATTCAGGCCAGGGTTGATTCCCACATACTTGCATGGGGATGATCCGGGAGGCATACCGACGATTCGATTGCACTTCCATATACCCATTTGGGCCTTCTACACATATCCACTTTCAGTTAATATAAGTACAAAAAAATACTATTTAATAAACAAAAAATAATATTATGAAAAAATAAAACCAAATTGTTACATGTTTCTTTAAACAACATTTAACTCAAACTTATTTAAATCTTAATCCATATGCATTGAAGCATAACAAGGTACGACCACCATGAAAATAGAATAAAATTTTACTTAAAAATATAAATCATAAAAATTGAATTTATTCACTTATTAACTCAATTTTTATTTGTTATCACTCATTTAATACTATCTTCCTCCAACATTATAATTTTTATTTTGAATGTCATTAAATCCACATCTCACCAAAAACACATTTGTTTTAATCATCACTAAGAATATTTTTAAATTAGCAAAAAATAATAATAATACAAAAGTCATTTAGCTGGCCTGCTAAGAGGGAAACCATGCCAACCATATCCTTTAAACTGGACTAGTGTCCCGAGCCGTATATCCTGTAACAGTTTTTTCAGATTCCACGCTTCCCATCGCTTTAAAACCACTTAACACGATTCGGCTGTTTGGCTCTTGTATTGTATTTCTTACATACGACAATGAAAACTATGGATTGTTTGTTGCAGGAGCGTGTTTCTTATAAAGAAATTGACAGATCCAGGTCAAGGGGGTTAGGTCATTGGAAAGGGATGAGAAAATGAACATTTGTATAGAATTCTTGTTGCAGCGGACTGTATTTTATAAAAGAAATTGGAAAATCCTGGTGTTGAGATCAATTGGGGTTAGGTATTTGGAAGGGATGACAAAATGGGATTTCCAAAATGTGACTCATGAAACAACCTCTGTTCACAATTTAGCTTCCTATCATATATTAAAAACAACTCTGGTATGAATTTGTGGTGCCCTTTGTCTAATCCATGAGGCAAAATTTAGGGCATGGATTAAGCAGCTATTATAAATATCTGGCGTATGAGCCATACTCATGCAACATTTATGCAATCCATGGAACACGATTGTTGTTATCTTACGGCCTTGTCTGTTTTTTCCAACTGTGAATGAGGTCTTACATTACCTTGTGGGAAGGAGTAAAAAATTGCAAACGAAAAAGAGCAGGTGCTTGAATCAACACTGGTGAGAGTGTTTTCAGAAGAATTTGTTGGTTTGATAGTGAGAGAATCCGGGTGCAAGCTTATGCTTATAAGGAATGGCAAACATCATAATTTTATAAGGACTTCCTCTATCAGTGCAGGTGAGAAGGAGATTCTCAACAGTCCATAATTTGTGCAGATTAACGATGGAAAGTTTGCGTCGTGGAACGATGAGCCAGTAAGATGAGATCCAAAAGGACGAAAGCCAACATACCATTCCACCCCAAAATTATAAGATGAGATCCAGCGCTCTTATACTGTTCCAAAATTATAAGAATTTGGCAAGTTTTTGGCATTCTAGAAGATGAGATCCACGAGCTTATTAGAAGGCACCCCTCCCTCCTTTGTTATTCCATTGATAAGTTGGATAAAGCTTTGAGTTCAAGCCTAAAGCACAAGACAGAAACGGGATTCGAAGTTGTAGATCCGTGCAGCCACGACTGGTCGGAGACTCGGAGGTATGCGACCAACAACTAGATCTGTGACCAACATCTAGACCTGAAGTGGTAGGAAACTTGCGAAATAAATATTTTTATGCTCGTTCATGGGTAGTCATATACTGAGGGTGTGACCAGAGTTTGTTTGAAGGAGCATATTGAATCTGGAGGAGCATATTTAGCATCTCTGAGTGAAGAAAAGCATGAGGAAGTTCAAGAAAATCAATATGAATATGTAGCAGCAGATTTGGAATCTTTGAGTGAAGCGGAGTAAGAGGAAGTTCAAAAAACTGAACATGAATCGATTTGACATCTGTGAGTGAAGGAGAGCATGAATAACTTCAAGAAGTTGAACTTGAATATGTAGCAACATATTTGAAATTTGTCAGTGAATCAAAGAAAGAGCATATAGACATTATTGAATCCCACTATGTAAGAATAAAAATGGATGCCATATATATGACAATGTAGCATCATGTGATGGTAAAGCTGATAATGAAGCAATGGGTAGTTTAGTAAACACAAAGATATCTGTTGATGGCTATGAAGATGAAGATAAAACTGTCAATGTAACAATATATGATGATAGAGTAGATCTAACATAGAAGATTGTTGATAATTGTTATAAAGTAAATGGCATCTTGGAAACATAGGTTAAAGCACTTGAAGTTGAATTTTATGATGATCACCTATCTTATGACGAATATTTACAAATGATACTGGCGAAGAATATTATTGATGGGTTGTTGTTTGGAAGGGTAATCATGCTTGACAATGAAGACCAAGTGGATAATATCTTGATTGAAATGAAAATATATAAAGATGACTTTTTGATAGTTGTAGTTGAGGAAGATGAACAACTTGAAGCTAAAGATACAAATTTTGATGAAGATTTGGCATTTATTGAGGATTAGATTGCAAACCCCAAAGAAGTTGAAGATGACAACCTGCATTTTAAGTGCATTTTAGAGCATAGGAAGAACCAAACTTGAGTAAAGATGAGGAATCTCTCCAAGAAAAAAAAATGAAAAGAACCAACATGGTTCTAATTATGATATTCTTTGTAATCTTGACAATTTTTTTGAGTGTGTAGATCTAACAGGACAATATATTTGTACGAGTTGAATATGAAGACAAAACATAAGAAGTAATGCAAGTTCATTCAAAGATATGGAGGAAGAAAGATGCAAATCAACATATATTACTTTCTAACTAATTGGTGGCCACTAGTTTGATTTTTAGATACTTTGTTACATTTGAGCAAGGTATTTGCTTAGGGACAAGGTTTTTTGAAAGGGGGATTGTTGCTTCTATGGCAAGAGAGCCATATAAATACAATATGCATTATAGTTGAATGAAACCCACTTCAACTATGTCTCACAAAGAGTAGAACCCTAGCTTCCACTTCAAAAGATTAAATGGAAGGAACTTTTGGATCATGTTGCACAACTAATCAGGCAATACACCCTTGGTGCCTTTGAAATTGATGGTGTAAATCAGGGATGATTTTAAGGAACCATACTTATTTAAAAGTGTATAAATGTTGGCGAAATATTTTTCAAAAAATATTTTAATTTCCAAGGATTTTATATTGTGTATATAAAAAATTGGCGACTTTTAGGGTGAAAAAATTTTACCCCATAAAAATTGGGCAAAACAGGGCTTCAAAAAATGTAAAATGGCGAATCTTTTTTGGGAGAAAAACATGGAAAAATAGCTCATTGGGCTAAAATTCACCCCTAAAATTATCCCTGGTGTAAATGTTAAACTGATGGTGTTTAAGCATGTATAAATTTGAGAAAGGTAATAAATATAGGTTTCTTTTTCTTTTTCTTTTTTAATTTATGTCACAAATTTGAAATGGATGGCATCTATGGTGCATAAAGTTAGGCATTCTAGAGTCCAGTAATATTTTGCATATAAAGAAATTTAGTTTTTGTGTGATATTTAAAAATAAATCTTGTTTTTAATACTTTCATAGACATTTTTTTATAAATTATCAAAGCTAATTTACATTTATGTTTGACTACTTTCACAAGTGAAACTTTTTGGTAGGATTCTAGGTACAAAAGAACTCTATATAAAAGATGAACTTTTGAATCAAATCAACCTATTCTTACTAACAACTAATTGAGATTTTTGTTTCAAAAACTCTGAAATTTAAGATTGCTTCTCAAAACTACTATACATTTATATATATTAAATCAGTTTAGCACCTTCTCTGTTTTGATTTGCTAGAGGTGAACATGTTTTTTTCAAATTACTCCCAAATGGTACTCCATTTTCTCCCAAAACTCGATGAATGATTTTTTTTATGATCTACACCTCTTTAATCCAGATTTGTTTTTCTTGAAGATTGTTTTCATTGTTTAGTAGCATGCACGACCATAGATCCCTTCGGCGTTTTATTGCACCTTTTGGACCAATTGCTAGTATTAATCTTATTTATTATCATTTATAACTTAATTATTATTTTTAAATAAACACAATATTTTTAAATAAACACAATTGCGTTCAGTTGCGTGATTGGAGTGAATGTCTGTTGAGTGTGATTGGATAGCGTGGACGTGGCCATGGAAGAGGCCCATGGAACATTATTGTACCCTAACCTAACCTAAACCGTTAACTCCTTATCCATCCAAATCCCATACTGTGCAGGGGAAATCATCCAACCAGGGTTACCAAAGAATCTGGTTAAAGCTCGTAAACTGATGAAGAAAAAGCAATCACATCCCTTGCTTCCTGTTAATTGTAATTTTTTTAAGAAAATCGAGCTGTGTATTTTCTGTTAAGACTCCAATGGTTCATATTCAAAGGGCAGGTTATGTAAATTGGCGGAAACGTGAGTAGTCAAACTATAGGCTATGTACACTTGCGGAAACTTAAGTATCCAAATTGTTACTTTGGGAGAGTTCCTTCTTATAAAAGAATTCATATAAATTTGATATTTGATTTCGTTTCAATATATATATTTTAATTAAGAAATGACTTAAAAAATTCATCAATATTTCTCTATTATTTATGGATGGTAAGGAAATGAGGGAATAACGTAAAACCAACGTAAAAACCAACGTATGGGTACAATTTGCATGAGTTTTTGAGGTGGTTAACGTAAAACCAACACATTTTAATCTTGGTTTTACACATTTTAAACTTCGAAATCGAACTAATATCCAAATGTTATGGTTTTCTTCTTTCAATGTCACATACGCCTAGCCCATGGACTGCCAACTGTTATGGGTTTCTTCTTTCAATGTCACACACGCCTAATGAGAAAATTGATGTAACTTTGGATACAACGCCCGTGGATTTCTGTGAAGCCACCTAGGTAATTGTTCCTATAATTCTAATTTTTTAAAGGTATTTTTATTATTATTTAAAAGAATAAGTTTAGAATGTATATATTAAAATGTTAACTTTTTAATTTCCATAAATGTTTGATATAAAATGTATATCAAACACTGCTAACTTAAATTTTTAGCGATGGTTGATTCATGAGGAACACAAGTAAATGAATCCTCAAAATTTCAACCCTCTCTTAATGAGCCCAAATCAAGTGCGACAACTCATCTCTTCAAGGAGATTTCACAAAGTGCACAATTTTTTGGGGGGTTTAGTTTTTTAGGTAGTAATTTTTAATTTTTTTAAATTTTGCTGATATGAGTTTTCTTACTATGTTAAAAGTTTATAATTTTAGTATGTCAAAAGTCAAAGCTAAATAAGTTAGAGGTAGGTTATATGTATAT
>LPNX011082552.1:228139-246301 GCA_001517045.1 Pseudotsuga menziesii | reverse complement strand
CCACGTTTTCGACGCTTAAGAAAAAATCAAAGTGTCGTACATGCGACAGAAAAGTGTCAAAAATCCGACATGACGGCCGTCGGATTTTGGGTCGAAATGTAGTAGTGGGGGCTACCTCCGAAGCGGGATTTAGATTTTACTATTGAGATGGTACCTGGTGCAGTGCCCTGCTCAAAAGTTTCGTTCCGGATGAATATAATGGAATTAAATGAATTAAAGTCATAGTTAAAAGAATTCATCGATAAGAATTATATGAGACCCAGTGTGTCTCCCTAGGGAGCACATGTTATTTTTGTTAAGAAGAAGGACGAAACTCTATGGCTATGTATAGATTACCGTCAACTAAATAAAATGACTATCAAAAATAGATATCCGTTACCCCGCATAGATGATCTGTTTGATCATCTACGTGGAGCAACGATATTCTCGAAGATTGATTTACGATTTGGTTACCACCAGGTCTGAATCAAAGATGAAGACATCTTTAAAACATCTTTTAGGACCTGGTATGGTCATTACGAGTTTGTCGTTATGCCATTTGGGATTACCAATGCTCCAACTGTTTTTGTGTCTGATGAATAATGTAATGCATAAATATCTTGATAAGTTTGTGGTTGTATTCGTTGACGACGTCTTAATTTATTCAAAGTTTGAAGAAAAACATAAATAACATTTAAAAATTGTCTTGCAAGAGCTACGAGAACATCAACTCTATGCAAAATTTAGTAAATGTGATTTCTTTAAGGATAAAATTCAGTATCTGGGTCATATGGTGACTAAAGAAGGAATTTCTGTTCACCTCGAAAAGATAAAGGAAATTGAAGAATGGTCAGTCCCAAAAGACATAACTGATGTACGATCATTCATGGGGATTACTGGCTATTATTGAAGATTTATCGAAGGGTTTTCAAGAATTGCAAATCCCATTACTTCTTTACAGAATAAAGGGAAGAAATTTGAGTGGAGTCAAAAGTGTGAAGATAACTTTAAAAAGTTAAAAACGTTATTAACCACCGCACCATTCTTAAGAATGCTAACCCTAATAAATATTTTATAATATGTACTGACGCATGCAATGACGGTTTAGGTGGAGTTTTAACTCAGGAAGGACACGTCATTGCTTATAACTGTAGGAAGCTGAAGATTCATGAGAAAAATTATGCGACCTATGACTTAGAATTGGCTGCTGTCATACATGCCTTAAAAATGTGGCGTCATCATTTAATTGGAAGAAATTTTATATTAATGATGGATAATAAAGGGTTAAAATATCTGTTGGATCAACCTAACTTAAATTCTAGGCAAGATAGATGGCTAGCTTTCCTTAGCGAATACGATTTTGAAATCCAACATATTAAAGGAAAAGAAAATAAGGTTGCTGATGCATTAAGCAGAAATGAAAAACTGAATTTTACAGCAGCAATCAACACCTATAAAACAGATTTAGAAGAACAGCTAAAAGATGGAATAGGACAAGATGAAAATTATCGAAAATTACAAGCAAAGGTAAGAGAAAATTTAATTGAAAGTCTAAGTACAAGGTATATTTTGAATGAAAAATGATTATTATTATATAAAGATAGACTATACATACCTAATGTACCTAAGATTAAGTTGCTGATTTTAAACAAAATTCATAAAACTCCTTATTCAAAGCATCCAGGTTATCAGAAAACTATAACTATAATTCAAGTTATCAAGTTATCAAGTTATTTAGGGCATAAAGGATTATTTTTGGCCAAACATGAAAAATGAATTCGCAGAATACATTGCTAAGTGCTTTGAATGTCAGCAAGTAAAAACTGAACATCAGCATCCAGCTGGGTTACTTCATCCATTACCTATTCCTAGCTGGAAGTGGGAGATAATTAGCCATGATTTTATCACAGGACTACCTAGAAATCAAAACTTAAATGACGAAATAATGGTAGTGGTTGATAAATTAAGCAAGGCAACTCATTTTACTTGTAAAAACTACTTATAAAGCTGCAAATATTGCTGATATTTTCTCAAAACAAATTTTTCGGTTACATGGAATATCGAAAGTAATAATTTCAGATAGATACCTTGAGTTTATGGGCAACTTTTGGATGTCTTTGTTTAAAGGATTAAATACTACATTAAAATTCAGTACCTCTTTCCATCCTTAAACAGACGGACATACTGAAAGAGTAAATCAAGTATTGGAGGATTTGCTCAGAATGTATGTAAAAGAACAGCCAGGTAAATGGGAAGATTACTTACACTTGATAGAATTTGCTTACAATAATCACTATCAAGCCTCAACAAGATATAGTCCTTTTGAAATTTTGTATGGCAGAAAGTGCAATACCCCCATTTCATGGAGTTAATTGTAAAATAGGTACAAGGTAACTTGAAAATTGTGCAAGATCGACAGAAAAGTAAAGCATATCTTAAAAGAAATCCAAAGGAGTTCCAGGTAGGTGAACATGTCTTTATTAAGGTGAGACCTAAAAAGAGTTCTCTGAGGTTAGGTAGTTGTGCTAAGTTAGCACCCCGATATTGCAGACCTTAATACTGTCCAGGATAGGACAGGTAGCATATCAGTTAGCTTTACCGCCAAACTTAAGGGTTCACAATGTTTTTCATATTTATGTATTAAAAAGATATGTACATGATGCTACTTGTGTTATTGACTGGAATGATGTGCAGGTGGAAGCCGAAGGAGATTTTCTGGTGGAACTAGATTGTATCCTCGAAAGGAGGGAGATCTCGCTTCACAATCACACCATTGGTCAGGTGAAGGTGCAATGGAAGCACCTTAGTCCAGAAGAATCCACCTAGGAATTGGAAAGTCATATGCGGGATGCATATCCAATTCTATTTCAGGGAAATTCAGAGGACGAAGAATAAATAACATCGAGGACGATGTTATAAATTAAGGGGGTGTGTATGTCACATGCCCCAATTTGCAAAACAATTTTATGTTTTTGAGAAAAAACATTATGTTATATTTTATGTTGAAGTTTGTAATTAATGACCAAGTGGGGTTAAGAATAATTTAATGTATTGTAGAATATTTTATTAATAAATAAATAAAAGATGGGACAACATCTTAGGGAAGCTGTTAAATGAGTGTTTACTGGTCACTTGGTGGAGGAGACTGGGTTGAGAGAAGATTGACAAGTGGCAGCATCCTCAAAATACTTCTAGCTATTGCAGGTGGCAACTTCCCTATACTTGTGGTCATGATTCCCCAAGAAAGTGGAACATGAGCAGGTGTCTCATTAAGTAAAAACTGACCCAGAAGACCTAGGCATGCTAATAAAAATTCCCATGGAAGACAACTGAGGCTGCTCATTCTCGATTTGTGATCATTCTGAGTGAATGAAGTGCACATGTGAATTCGATGGAGGGGACTAGCTGAAGTAAGTTTGAGGGGTTAAGTGCCGAAGATTGAACTTGTGCAGCTATTCTAAGCTGAAGTTCTTATTTCCGTAAGCAGGACTGAGTTACTGCTGAACACTCAGTGGAGTTGTAGAGGATCTCAAGACTACATCTCTCACCCAGTACTCTACCAGGAGGATTAGGAGACAAGCTCGGGGGTCCTGAGAATTGTTGTTCAGCTCTTCTCCAGGAGTTGGTTGGGAGGAACAACCTCCTTAAGCTGTTGTCACCTCATCTATTTGACAGGTTCTACTTGTATAGGTTTAGTTATTATTATATTTACCGTTTCAGAAAAGTTTAAGAGTTTTCTCATGATTATAGTATACTGTTATTTTATTGCTGTTATGGATAAAGAAAGAAAAGATTATTTATACTCTGAAAGTTAGTAACTAGTTAGATTAGGGTAAATCAGTAGAGATATTGCTGAGTTAATTGATAGATAGAAAAATTACCCAAACTGTATTTTTTCATTCCTCTTGCAAGGCATTACTCTAGTACAACATGTATGTTTATTTCAGATAAGTAGATTTAAATAAAATTGAATGCAGCTATAAATGATTACTTCTACAGGTTTTTGTGTAACCTAAATTGCAGACCTTTAGCTGTATTTGTATTATCTATTGAAAGTATTTAAACTATCTAATTATAGATAGAAGAACAAATTTAAATAAAACTAGTATAGTTACATACTAGTATGCATAATATTTTATATAGTAAAACTAGTATAGTTACAATTTATAAATCTAGTAAGTAGACCTAAATAAATAATATAGGAACAATAAAATATTTAACTAGGTTTAACTCAATAAACAATAATTTAGGTTATGTAATTACCTAGTTAGCCATTCGTGAGAAATTATAACTAGGTTTACTGAAAACAAAAATACTAACACTGCAAACCATTAGAAATAATTAGGGTTTATAAAATATCTGTACTAACACACTAGGGTAAAATTCAAAATTCAAAATACTAAAACTTAGCAAAGATTATTCCAGAAAATTTCAGAAAATAAATGTAATTTCTTTTACAATATCAAACTCAGTCCTATTTCAAAAAAATTAAAATAATACAATATTATTATTTTTTATTTGCTCTCAAAATAATCCATAACCAAAGATTATAAATTCATAATCTTTTAATACAGAACAATATTTTCTTTCTAATCAAGCTAACCCTAAACATTGAAAAGATGAATAATAATAAGAATAGAAATTAAACAAAATTATACATAAATGTAAACCCAACAAAGACAAAACTGAACAAATATAGTATGGCCTACGACCCTTCATATATATTATTTGTCTAAGCTTAATAGCCTGATAAAAAACGACTTCTATAAATTAAACAGAAGTCACAATTTTGAAAATAAACAACCATCAGATACGGCTATGAAATCCCTTCACCATTTTTGAAATTTCTATAAGTACGGCCATTCATTCTCCTATAAAAACCCTAATCAAAATCTTCAAGAAACCATCGAGTGGTCTGACAAGCAAAGTCATGGCTTAAAGCTAGAGTTTAAAAATTATCACTTATTATTTCAATTAAAGCAGAGAAGGCTCAAAACCAAATTCATGAAGTCACGGCTGTGAAAGCCATATCCACTTAATACAAACAACCATGAGGGCTTTAAAACTAAAAATTAAGAGAACCAACAGAGCAAACACTGACCGTGGCCAAGTCTACAACCAAAACACATGGGAGTGCCATCACTATCCACCATACAGTTTGCATAGGAGAAACCCCAGGTGAACCGAGGCTTACCAGGGGGACGCTCTCAAGGAAACCCGTAGGTAAAACTCTGCAGCTTCAAGCTTGGGCCTGGAGAGTCTGCGCAGGGAGAAGAAAACCAAGTTCTATTTGCTACTTCTATTTCACAATTTAATAATTGAAACTGTGTCAATAAACTATAAGGAAGAACAATCGCTTTCTTACCTTGTGGAGTCGAGCAACTGGGAAGGTGTGAAAAGCCTTAGCCATGAAGAGAAAGTTTCAAACCCTCGACACAAAAGACAATAGTAAACATGAACCAAACACTATTCATGCAAAAAATCTTTCACGCTGTTTACGGTATTTAACATTCACACAGATATTCAACTCTCACAGCGAAACGAAGGTAAAGACGACCCAAACCCTCTTATCCTCTTCACAGTAAAAAACCATCTCACTTTGGGTAGTAAACTACTTACTCAACCTTCTTCACTAGCTTAGTAAGGTTTCAAAGACTTATGGGCATTGTAATGGAGGTTCGATACAGAACTTGGCGGCCATGAGCCTTCGGCTCGACCACACCACAACCCAAACAAAACAAGTGTATTTTTAGGGTTTTGACAAATTATATGCTGATACAAGTCAACGAGAAATCCTAGCTCTCCTTTCCAACCATGCGTCCTTCAATAATTTTTCAAATTATGGGTTTTGAGCCATAGTTGTAGTCCCGATTGCAATCTGCACAATCATTGGATTTAAGTCAAAAAAACCATATAATATCTTTTTATAAGAATCTATACCCTCATATCGATTCTTTGTTATTATACCATAGTCTTTGCATTATAGGAAATCTAACTATTTATACTAAGGGACCAATAGTTAATCATAATATATCTATGTTCATCTTGCTATTAAATATTGTCTATATTTGATAGTATTAAGACCCCAATGATGGAGATAAATTTACCTTCCATAAAAGTGCATAACCTTAGATCTTGTTTTAAAAGGTGTTCATTTACATAGGGTTTGTGTATAGTTTTAGCTATAAACCCAAACTTTTACAAGAGTCCCTCTTGTAAACTAATGCCTGTTTTTTTGACAAAGGCAGTTTAAGATTCAAGGAAGATAATCTAGTTTTATGAAGACGCCTAATTATAGGAACCCTGAAGCAAGGGTCATTATGTAAATATCTTTAGCAAGCATAATATATTTATTGAAAACCAAAGCTCATATAAAACGAAGTTTTATATATATAAGAAAACCAAGTAATAGTACATGATTTAGAGAAATCACCAACATGGAGTATTTTAATGTTTACAACAAGAATTCAAGTTGATATGAACAGAACCATATCCCAATTGCTATACGACAGACATGTAATTATAGATATATGCATGCATAATATATCTTTTCTTTTATAAAAAATGTTAGGTCATATATTCTTATGGATAGAAGTAGAAGTGTTCTTAAACATTTCAATTTGAAACATATAAGCATATAGTTGAAAAATACAAGAAGGAAGAATTACTTGGTTCACATATTTTGGTGGTAAACCTAAATGCACATAACCCATCCTTTTACAGTTTTGTTTTACCATTTTTTTTATGAAGTTTGATAAAATTAGCAATACCAACGTTACCTCTTATAGGGTCAAGCTGCAAACAAACTTTTTATTTACTAGCATTTTATCCTATGCTAGTGGAGTATCATTCTTGACTGGAATTTTTACTGGAACAAACTGCTTACTTGTTTAAAACCTGTAAAAAGAACCATCATTCCACTGTATTAGCTGTAAGCTAAGTAAGCCCCTATCTCACCTAAGATTCCATCCTACTTGACAAAAGAAAATAATAACACAATTAGCTTCGGTTTAAGATACAGTCTCCTTTCTCACCTTTTAAAACACATAACCTGTTGTGTTTAACTTTCTTAACATAGTACTTTAAGATAAACTAATAATTTATACAGAT
This sequence comes from Pseudotsuga menziesii, assembly GCA_001517045.1. Taxonomy (NCBI): domain Eukaryota; kingdom Viridiplantae; phylum Streptophyta; class Pinopsida; order Pinales; family Pinaceae; genus Pseudotsuga; species Pseudotsuga menziesii. Next base: position 239,212 of record LPNX011082552.1, on the reverse strand, counting down.
CCAAAGAAAAGAAATGCTCTTTGTTATTTATAACTATTTGAGTATCCGCTAACAGTTAATGGTTCAATGGCAATGACAACCTTGACATTTTATGTTACATGAAATTTTTTAAATTTTTATGAATTTTTGGGGCCATTACACTATATGTCACATCTTGATCTGAACCTTTAACTCTACCTTTCATATGTCAAAATCGAGCTAGTTATGCAATTTCCCCACAAGCAATTTCACTGAAAGTCCTCAAACGAATGTGTAACTCTATAACCGGTTTTCAGAACTAATAAACATGTGTAATGACAGTATATGCGGTATTATATAAGTCCCTATAATCTATTTATAAATTTTGGATGTTTGTACATGAGTTGGGAATCCCTTTTGGCCTACACCCTAGGGGGGATTTCTTCACAACTTCCTAGTCATTTTTCCCGTTTTGTAATTATCCCTAAATGAAGTTGTAGAGGTATAAATTAAGACACAAAGTTTCCATAAACCACCTTGGTATTTCTTAAGAATCACATACCATTTCCTATCAAATTCAGGACCATTTGGTGAAAGTTGGAACCTTCTAGAGTCATGACTAGTCAAGCTTGAAAATGACCAATTTGTACTTTTCTCCAAAATTCCAAGTGGGGACATTACAGTCGTATCAGAGCATGGTATTGGAACCTATTGAATTTATGGATGATAGATATGAATTTAAGAAACTCATTAATTCATATTTTTATGATACTACCAAGCAACTTATGCAAGTGTTCGTATTGATGGCTAGCCAACTTAGGGGTAAGCCGACAACAAGGGGTAGTAGTTGTTTCCATCATGGAGAGACACATAAGAAAATTATTTTTGAAGAATTTAATTATTGGTTTTATGGATTTATAAAAAATAAGGCATATTTGATCTCATTAAGAAACAATCATCCATCGACAAGTATGGAGGAGACCAAGGAGTCACCAAGTTTTGTGGGTGGTGAAGTAGAAAAAGTATTACATCAAGAGGATCGAAAGTCACTCCCAAGTGACTTTGAAAAAGATGAGGAAACATTATATTATAATGAATAAGATTAGCTTGAAACTATTGAATATCATTCCAAGACACATTATACTATGGACATGGACCAAAGGTCATCTAGTGATGGATTCTTGAACTATGAAGGAGTACCTACTGATGGGTGCTCACAACACTATGTCGGTTACATAGAGATCAGATTAGAAAATGTTTCTACAAGTCAAATTTCTCATGAGTATAAATATAAATACCTTGTAGTAGATACTAAATAACCAACTTCTACTTCCCCATCACCACTTTAGCTTCAATAAGTTGATCAAATCAAGAAAAAAGAAGAGGAGGAGGTTCACTCCCATGAACCATACTTCATTGAAGGGTCTTTGAAGATGAGTGAAATGAATATCCATGAGAAATTTATCATAATCCATGACACTAAGGCATTGGTATCAAATTATTGTTGGAAAGTTTCTTCATTGGAGGAGCCATCCTTCCTTGAAGACACAGAGAAGATTCAAAGAGCAATGTGCACAATCAAAGGTAATTTCATGTCTTTTATTTTTGATAGAAACAATTTGGTTGAGATTAATGAATGGTTACATGAATAATACTTGAATAATAATGAGGATATGCATAATCTCAAAACTCAAAATGAGCAACTTCTTAAGAGGTTGCAAGGTACTTGTTTTTCCTCCTATGTTTCAGATGTCATATGGTAGATTTCTTGGAGGATTCTCATGACATGAGGGATCATGAGAGACATGGAAAATTGCAGGTTCTTAACGTGTTTGAAGATCAGATTGATGAGAGCCAATCACTTGTTGTGGTGGAACATGAACTTGATTTTCCTTTCGAAAATGGTTACATAGTTTTTGGAGAAGTGCATGATTCCACTACCTTGGAACCAACCTATGAGGAAAGTTTTGCACTTTTGAGGGAGATGCATAATCCTACTCCTATGGAGCCTTCATATCATGAAAATTTTGCACTTTCTAATCCTTTGGGTGAGTTGGTTCTTTCTACATCCTAAACTTCCACATTTTACAACATTCATCCTAACGAAGTATGGGTGAAAGATTTCTCTTGATGGTGCCACATGAGGAGTATGGGATTCATATCTCTCCTTTTGATGATGACATGACTAGAGTTCCATATTATTTACATTTGGGGCAGCATGCTTTGTTACATTATGATGATATACATATTCATGGGTGTATTAATGAGACTTCTTTGAGTCACTTGAAGTCTTCATGTCTTATTTGCTCCTTATTTGGTTCAGATTTTGGCAGAGGTTCTTCATTCACTTCTTCGATGAAAAAGCATATGGATGCTTATTATTTTTATGAATATGAATTTCTTTTGGAGTATCCTTATAGGACATGGGATCCTCACCTATGTCATTGGAGAATATTTGATATAATACTTGATGCTTGTGTGTATGGGCCACATGATGATCTAATTACTTGGATGTACAGACACTTTCATGATCCTTTGATGAGGTACCTTATTGATGTACAATTGTATGATGTATTTATGTGCTTTAATGATCTATATTTTGTACTCATGATGTTTGGAAGGGTGCAATATAAGCAATGGGATCCGGGTATTGCTTGGTTTCAATTTTTGGGGCAACAAGCAGTAGGGGATATTGAGTCACCGCTTGAGAAGGTGATTGTAATCAGAGTAGAGCAGAAAGAATGGTGGTTCCTCTTTGAAACTTTCTTAGAAAATTGGAAATTCAAGTTTGGCAACTTGGTACCAACTTCAAAGAATTATATAGAAGCAAAAAGGGTTGAAAGTTCAGAAAAGATGGAGGTAAATATTATTTGTGCAAATTTTGTTTTGATGGATTTTATTAATCCTTTTGGTATTAGTGGTGATGTCACATGATATATCGATATTCAAATATCCACATATATTTACTTTTGGAAACACACAATTGTAGTGCATGAGTGCCACTACTCAAATTGCAACTAAGGTTTAAAGCAAAGTTTTGGAAGGAAAGAAGGTTATTAAAATTCTATGTTTGAAATTTCTTGAGTACAAGAAATATTGAGTGGGGAGGGCTCTCATGTACCCAATTAAATAATTTCCAAATTAGACTAATTGAAAATAATGTTGCACCAACCTACTAGTTCCCTAGGTTGAGATGGAGAGATAAATTTTGTAATAAGGGGCTATGGGACCCAAAAGGACTTTAGTTTACCATATTAAAATTTAAATGGGTCACATAGATGATAAATTCTAAGAAAATAATGTGCCATGGGTTCATGAAGGCACTTGGAAGCTTGTGGAGCCTTTGGATGACTAGATTTCCCACACACTTGGCACAATCTTCATCCAAATCCGAACACATGGGTAATGTAATGTTATTGGAGGGTGATGTGGTGTCAAATATAATATAATGAGCCAAATAATTCGAATAGTTAAAGGAGAGTAACTCCCATGGAAGAGGAAGAGACTAGAATACAAGTTGTGCCACTTGGAAGGAGATTCCATGCACTCTATGACAACAAAGGATGAAAGATTCTATGACAAGTATGACAAATTCAGACCTGATTGCAGACATATGAAAAATATGACATGATAGGGATAAAAATATACACCAAGAGGCCTAATTTCATATTTAGAGGAAGCCATTCGAATTGGGGAAAGAATTGGAGCCTTAAGAGGAAGACAAGTGTCATGAGAGTTACTAAACCACTAAGATGAGTTGGAGGAATCCCATGGAGGGAAATTAGACCTTAGGAGGCCTCATGAAGTTAATGAAAGGATTCATAAGGTAGAATAATATATTTTTATATTTTTTTAATTGGAATTTTTCATTTTGGATATGTTTTGCTTGTCCATTGCACTATGAGTGTTCACTCTCCCTGCTTGTGAACCAATTTTGAGGGAGTTGGATTCCTTTCCAAGTTGGTTGATGGAGAGGCCATTAAGGAATATAATTGGAGCTTAATAAATGATTTTTATGTGCATTGTTAAGGAACATACAGTTGAATTCTCATCTATTCCCCTATTCTCTCTTTCCTTCTTCTCCATTCCCCCACACTCTCAAGTTGAGGGCACACTTTTCAGAGTGGTGATTACGCTTTTCTGAGTATATTTGGTGCCCAAGCTGTGAAATATGATGTATATATCTGTAATATCATGTACATATTGTATTTAAGTCTAAATATCAAGAATACACATGTTAGAGGCTCACATTCCCATGCTCTTGAATAACTAGTTTTCATGGATTTGGCTTCAATATTGACGTAGCTTTATATTAGATTTGTATGAGGACATTTATATGAGTTTGATGATATTGGGGAATACATATATTATGTAATTCTCTTTAATTTAATTACCATATTCTATTCATATCGAAATCCAAGAAACTCCATTGTGAAAAGATTGCATTCTCATGCCATTGTACCACTAGTTTTCATGGATTTTGGCTTCAATCCTGAAGTAGTTTTATATCAGATTTGTATGAGGGTTGTTATATTTTTTTTATGATGTTGTGACAGACATATATGATTTTTTTCTCTGAAATTTCATCTCCCTATTCTATGTGGTTCTAAATCGAAGAAATCCATATGTGAAATTCTTGCAATTCCATGCTACTAATTCACTAGTTTTCATGTATTTGACTCCCATACTGAATGAGTTGTATACAAGACTTGTATGAAGGGATTTCTATGGTGTTTAAAACTTTTGGGGCATCAATTTTTATTTTGTATATGTTCTCTCTATATCACAACCTGATATGAACCTTTAACTCTACCTTTCATATATCAAAATCTAGCTAATTATTCAATTTCCCCATAAGCAATTTCACTAAAAGTTATCAAACGAATGTGTAACTCTATAACCAGTTTGCAGAACTAATAATAATGCGTAATTACAGTAAATGAGGTCTTATATTAGTCCCCATACTCTTTTTATAAATTTGGTAAGGTTGTACATGATTTGGGAAGGCCTTTTGGCATACACCCCTAGGGGGGATTTCATCACAATTTCCTAGTCATTTTTCCATTTTTGTCATTAACCCCAAACGAAGTTGCAGAGGTCTAAAGTGAGATAAAAAGTGTCCATAAACAACCTTGGTATGTTTTAAGACTCACATACCATTTCCTTTCAAATTCGGGACCATTTGGTGAAAGTTGAAACCCTCTAGAGTCATGACGAGTCAAGCTTGAAAATGCCCAATTTGTACTTTTCTCCAAAACTCCAAGTAGGGGCATTACAGAAGCTCATAGAATCCATATCTTTAACAAATTGGTTACTGTATTTGTTTTATTTGATTGTATCTTTATTTGAGTCTGCAATTGACATTTTAATTTGCACTCTAGGTTATTTTCCTTTCCTCTGGTTCGTTGCATCCTCATATCTACATCAATGGCCATATCTATCTAGGGTTATTCCTCTTAACCTTATATTCCCAAAAAATTCCTATAGGCTAACATTTTTGGATTGAAGTAAATCAAAATAGTTGAATCTAAATAAACTAATATCCTCACAACTACTTTAAGGGAGCACTAAACTATGTAGGTTTTTGTCAAATTTTGATTAGTTTTACACCGTTCATTAAATACATATATGTTCTTATAGTTATTTAAAATTCTTTAATAACAAAATCTGATTGATTATCTTCACGTGAAAGTTTCCTAGAGTTCACTTTTTAGAGAATTTTTATTTTTTAGAAAATTACATTTTTAAAAGAAAAAAAACATAATTTTGTTATTCGATAAGAATGAAAAAGTACACAAAAATTACATTCCTATTATAAAAGGAAGTTTTCTTTTATAATATTTTTATTTAAAATGATTCCTTATTACATAAATTATTTTCCTTTTGCTATTATTGTTATTCTCGCCAATTCGTGTCCCTTTTTGCGATATGAATCTACATGCAAAAACCGTGGTAAACTTTTCAATTTTACTTGCACCATGATGATATTGAGTAACAAAAAACTTTACTCATAAATTGATGGTTTCAAAAATTTAATTCAAATTCCATACCCTTTATTAACATAATCCAATTGTATGCTCATGTTAAAGCAAATATACATTACTTTATAAAATGATCTCATGGAGCATGTTTGTTTATTAAGTAATATTTTACATTCTTACAAGGATTCCAACCCGTGAGAGAAATTGTTTTTGTACCAGAGATCCAAAGATTAATCAAAATTGCAGAGCTGAGGAGGTATTTTGACAGAAATTCTTGTATTATTATATTTTCAGTCTGTACTTTCCTTTCTTATATGTGCATGTGTTTCCTGTTAAGCTTCCATTCTGATATATTTTTCATGCTTAAATGAGTTTATAGTCGTTCATAATTCATACTCATATGCTCTATTCCATTGCTTTTAAGTATTCACAATATTATTCCTCTAAAGTTAATAGTGGATTCATCCTTGATAGATTCCCACATTAATGGACTGTTCTTATTTCTTCCTTATGACCATACAACCAACTTTTTTACTGTGAAGAAGTAGCTACCTTGCCTCCGTTAAAATTCCTTTGCAATAGCACAATAAATGTTTATTGTCCTACATGACTCCATGCCCAATGAGCACTTGTTTCAACCAAAATCACTATTAAGTTTTGTTTCTTTTTCAAACATATCTGGCTTGTGAGATTAATATTGAGAGATCCCTCTCTGGAAAGAAAGAAGCCAAATTTCTTCCTAAATATTGGTTTTGTGGTTACCTTGGGGTTATCCTTTCATAACCGGGGGTAAATTTTTGAGTGCTAACATCCTGGCGGCGTTGTCGGAGAACGAGATTTCAAATATTCCCTGGGAGAATGACAAAGTTATTCAAGAAAACAAGATTTATGTGGGAAAACAAAAGTTCTTGCATTTGAGTTCGGTTGTGCATTTGCCCTTGTGATTCCGCGTTGATTTTCAACAAGATATTTAGAAGAAGACATCTTGGCTTCCAGGAGGGCACACACTCGAGGAAATCCTGATTCTGAAATCTTATATGGTGTGGAAAACCCAGAAAGTTTGATTAGGCATAGACATGGTAAAGAAAAAACAAGTACTTCTCATGCTGAAAGGTTATTTTCTCAAAATCAAGAAGAATATTTTAGATTCCAAGATTTTGAGTTGGAAACCAATTTGGAAAAGTCTTTGTTAAGGTATAAGTTTGAGTCTAATTTGAAACAAAGGGAAATTAATCCAGACAGATTTCAGTCATACTTGTTAGATTCTTGTGGAAAATTCTCAAAAATAATGTTAAAACATAAGAAGCTAATCCTCTGATCCAAACTTCCCAGCCTCATACTACAAGTAGTGTCCAAAATCCCCCCATTGTTTCTAATCCCCTTAGACCTATGGCTTCTATATTTTCTCCATTGATATTACTTGTTGTGTTAGATGATATCCCCTAGAACTATTCACAGAGAATATCCTTATTTGATGGAGAAGGGAACTTCACAACGAAACAACACATGGATAGATTTGATGACTTTATTGATCTGGAAGAATTTGACTATGACGTTGCTAAAATGAGGTTATTTGCACAAATTCTATCTGGAGAGGCTAAGAGGTGGTTTAAGGATTTACCTACAAGATCTATACCTACCTTTGATGCTTTCCAAACTCTATTTTTAGACAGGCGGGAAGACAAGAAGAGTCCCTTACAAGTTATTTCTCAGTATAATAATCTAAAGAGGGGAAAATTTGAGTCAGTACATGAGTTCTCTAGAAGATTCATGAGGGTGTATAATTCAATTCCAGCATATAATTACACCCCTTGTAGGAGCTGCTAAACTACACTATCCAGATGCCTTTGACAATGACTTGCCCTATTATTAAGAGAGAGGAAATATGCTAACCTTCCTGCCATGTTCAAAGATGCTTTGGAGGTGGAAGCCAATTTGATGGGATCTGGGAAAATGAAACATAGGGTAGAAGTGGATAGGAGGAAAATGAGAGAAGAAAATAAACATTCAACTTCTTCTTCTTCTAATGATGGCAAGTTTGACACAGTGATGAAGACAATGGAGAGGTTAATGGACAGGTTAGAATTAGATAACATACCACCTAACAGAGAACATCCTAAACCCCAAATAAGAAATCCAAACTTCAGAAGATATTTTCCTCCCCCTAAGATCAGGCAGAGAGACCAAAGGAATCCTATAAATGATGAATACCAACAGATAAGACCTCCATTCCCTGAAAATTATGTTGACGAGGAGGAAGAAAATGACCCAATGGACAATCAAATACACCACTTTGATGATTTGGATTCTAAGATTTATCTCACTGAAGAAAAGCACAATCCGTTTTCTCTCAAGAGGATGATTGTAATGCATTTGAGATAGAATCAGAACAGTATCAGAGGGGTTATCAAAATGCCATTGATGATTTCCAAAAGAAATTAAAGTTGAGAAGTAAAGATGTAGTCATTAATAAAGGAAGTCCTAACTCAAATCATCCTTCCAGTGGTCATCCAATTACATAAAAACAAACAAAAAAGAAAAAATATAAACAAAAAGAAAATGTTGTACAAAAAGTTTCAAATAATAAAGGAGAAATGTCAAAAGAAGTTAGACAACCTGTAATACTCCAAACTTTCATAAAAATTTAAAATTTTTCAAATAACATAAAATGTTTGCAGTCATCACTACTTAGGAACAATTAACTGTTAACGATTACCTTAAATATTTTTAAACTAGAAACTAATTCTTTTTAACGATTACCATAATTCATTGTTAAGGATTTGATTTAGCAGGTTATGATATGGAAAAAAAATAATTGAAACATCTGTTTAATTACTACTACGAAGTTTGTTTTACTGTTTTATGAAAGTAGGAAGGAACTTTAGTTGAGATCGAGGATTACTTGGATGTTTAGCTAATGTAGAGAAGTAATGCTTCTTTTACAGGTTCTTTACAGGTAAGACATTTTGTCACCAGCTTCCAGATCGAGAATTATTATCTCAACTAGCATAAAATATAATGCTAGTAATTTTATTTACTTTACAGGTTTTATCAAAATGGATGAGGTATCATTGATCTGTAAATTTATGTTTAAATAGTTCCCGGTAACTTAAGTGTTTAGTAAACTGAACATAGTCCAGATTTCTTTCATTTCTCTGTAACTATAACTTATTCATCTAACTGCCATCAACCTATTGTTCGATTTTCTTTTTATGTAACTCTAGTGAAAGGTAATTATATAGCAGATTTATTTATGTTTATTTACTTGATGCCGAGGGAACTCAAGAATATTTGTTTTCAACAATAAACGAGTTAAATACACTTAGGAAAACCTATGATCTAGGTATAGTCATGAAGTACATTGACTGAGATTCATATATAGAAATTAAACCTAGTGCATAAGATAGTGTTACTAACTATTCTACTACTTACCAAATAGAGATGCAATAATACAAATTGTATATCTTTAAACTATAGTATTACTTCTTTTTATGTAAGGAGGAAAGAATTATTTTCTATAAAAATATATCCTTTTTAACCTTTGTATAATCCTCATCTCATAAGGCATTAATGATAAACAAAACACTAATATCTTAAAATGATACTAATTTAATACCTAGGATAAAGTTCTAGTTATGCATCTTTCTTTAGTTGCAAGTATATACATATAAATGATTTTTAATTGTTATATCTTCCTAAATATGTTACAAGATATTGTTTATTATGCAATTATCATAGAATAGTTTCTTGCATAGGTTTTTCTTAAACCTTTTCAAAGATTATAGATCATACTATAAACCCTAGTATAACTACTACCTCCCTATGTTATTTGTTAAGGATATAACAAGCATAAAAACCACAATGAAGGATAATGAAAGTTATGACAAGGTTATAACATAGTTTTACTTATCATACACTATTGTGTGCAGGATGCTCCAAGAGGTTTCGAACTATATCACAAAACCCACCTTTTGCAAATAATTCTTGAGCCACGTGGTCGACGTTCATTGGATAGGGTTTTGACCTTTGGAATTTTTACAATATAAGTTCTTCTAAACCCTAAAAACTCACATTTACCTATATTTTTACCTTGCTCTAGATAGGGACGGTCGCAAGCTCATGGCCGCATGGCTTTACTATCACTTGTTTGACTCTAGATAAGCCTCTTTGTCATTATGTTTTTCTTCTGTGTAGAGGAACATTTGGCCACTACCTTTCGTTCTGTGGGAGAACACGTTTATCACCATTACCCTAGCTCTGTAAACGACACTCCTGTCATTACCTTGACTCTACAAAAGCTACCATCCATACAATGGTGCTGTGAGAGTGGACTTGTTAGAGTGAGCACATTTCTTGACTGTTTAACTGAGTGTTATGAAAGAGTATTGGGTTCTCTGTCTTACTGCTTGTTTTCTGGTGTGGCTTTGACTCTGGTTCATCGTGATTTTAGTTCTTGGGTTGGAACACTTTGTGTTGGGGTTTTATTGACAGATATACCATCGTTTCTCGGGGTGGATGCTCTGGTGGCAAGGGTCTAATCTCATTAACCTGTTCTAGGTCGAGGTCAATTTCTTCAGGTGAGGAAATTGTTTGTAAAAAAAATTTATTCTACCCTTCTTCGTAAGCTATTAACTTTATTATTTATAAGTTTCTTAGTCAGTATTTGATTAAATTTGTGCAGGTTGCAAATGGATATTCCAAGCTGGAAATACAAGCCATAAAACACCACGCAAAAGTTTTCAGGATTTGTGACCCTCCGGGTAAGCCTCGGTCTTGCCCGAGGTTTTCTCCTGCAATGGTTGTATGGTGTTTTAGTTGATTCTACCAGAGTGTTTCTTAGGTTACTGTTTGATCGTGGCTATCATATGCTCTGTTTGCTTTTGGAAGGCCATGTGGCCAATACTATAATATGTTGTTAAGATTATTTGAAGCCCTAGCAGCTGTTTTCTGTTGGAAACTTGGGGCTTTCATGGTTGAAACTTGAGAAATTTATGGGCCTTCAGTCGTAGTTTTGATTACAGTAATGTTATTTTAAATAGGCTTTTAAGCCGTGACTTTGTTTGTAAAAGGCCATTAGGCTGTAACCTCTAAGGAGACTATGATGGTTTGGGTTTAGATGCTACTTAATTTTTTA
>LPNX011082552.1:195307-227111 GCA_001517045.1 Pseudotsuga menziesii | reverse complement strand
TATATATATATACTGTGGTTTTTAAAAGATGAAGGTAGGATGTAATGTTTAGTTGTTCTGGTTTATTCTTTTAAATTTAACCTAACAAAGGTTATTGTTACTGTAAATTGATGTTTATTAGGATTATGTTTAAAAATGTAACTATTTGTTGAGACAGTTGGTTTTTGAAACATAAAATTGATTCTTATTGTCAGTAAATAGATAATATATAGAAGAACAAGGAGTGAATAATACCTCCTGAATCTTTACTGTTTTCCTGGGTTGAATTGTATTGAAAGGTTTTATTTATTTATTTTTTATTTACACAAACAGTTTTATTATTGTTTCTTATGGATGATGTATTTAATTATAATATTGTTCTAGTTTCATTTTTACTTAAATTAATGATGAAGTTATCTTAGTAAACTTCTAGCCTTATTTTACTATTTCTTAAGTTAACCCTACTTATTTATTTTCCTGATTTTATAGTGTCTGTTAATTACTATAATAATAGACTTATAGTAACTAATCTATCTATTGTGTAAGTAAATACACAGACTAACTAAATTTATACTTTTAAATCTTTCCTAAGATAGGTCTGTTTATGTTATTCAAAGTACTATGTCTAATTAAAAACATCTCAAATAGAAAGGAAAAATATACATATGAATAACTCTTATGAAACTTGTAGATGGTAATAAAACACATTCATGCATACTTCATTCAATTCTTTATCTAAATTTAATCTAACCTACTGTACTAGAGTACTACCTTTAAAAGGGTGTGGAAAAATACAGTTAGGTATTTTTTTAATCTATCGGTAAAACTGGAAATTCTTCAAATCATTTATCCTAATCTATCTAATACAACATTTAACTATCTTCTCATAGTAAAATCATTTCATTATATAACCCTAACAACAGTAGAACAAATGCATAACATATCACTGCTTAAACTCAATCCTTCCAGATAACAATAAACAATTAGAAAGCTAGATAAATCAAGTAGAACCTAGAAATGTAGAAGAGGTGACTATAGCTTAAGGAACCTGTTCCTCCCAACCAACTCTTGGGGAAAAGCTGGACTGCAAATCTCAGGACCCCCGAGCTTGTCTCCTGGTCCACCTGGTAGAAGTACTGGGTGAGATATGTAGTTTAGTAATCCTCTGCAACTCTACTAAGTGTTCAGCAGTAAATTTGTTCTGCATACAATAGTATGAACTCAACTTAGAATAACTGCACTAGTTCATATCTTTAGCACTTTTCGCTCAAAACATACTTCATCTATCCCCCTCCATCGAATTTTCTTGTGCACTTCATTCACTCAGAATTTTCACAAGTCAAGAATGAGCAGCCTCAGCTGTCTTCAATGGGAAGTTTTATTAGCATGCCTAGGTATTTTGGGTCAGTTTTCACTTAATGAGCCACCTGCTCTTGTTCCACTTTCTTGGGGAACATGACCACAAAAATAGGGAAGTTTCCTCCTGCAACAACTAGAAGTAGTTTTAGGATGCTACCAAGTGTGAATCTGCTCTCAACCTGGCCTACTCTGCCAAGTGACCAGTAATACACTCATTTAATAGCTTCCTTAAGTTGTTGTCTCATCTTTCATTTATTTATTAAATATAAAATATTCAACAATTACATTCAATTATCCTTGACCCCACTTGGTCATTAATTACAAACTTTATAATAAAATATAACGTAATGTTTCTTAAAACATAAAATGTTTTGCAAATTGGGGCATGTGACATACACACCCCCTTAAATTATAACATCGTCCTCGATGTTATTTATTCTTCGTCCTCAGAATTTTCTTGGAATAGAATTGGATATGCATCCCGCATATGACTCTCCAATTCCCAGGTGGCTTCTTCTGTACTAATGTGCTTCCATTGCACCTTCACCTGACCAATGGTGCGATTCTGAAGCAAGATATCCCTCCTTTCGAGGATACAATCTGGTTCCACCAGAAAATATCCTTCGGGTTCCACCTGCAAATCATTCCAGTTTATAATATGAGTAGCATCATGTACATATTTTTTTAACACATAAATATGAAAAACATTATGAACCTTCAAATTTGGCAGTAAATCCAATTGATATGCCACTTGTCCTATTCTGGATAGTATCTAAAAAGTCCACAATATTGGGGTGCTAACTTAGCACAACTTCCTAATGTCAGAGAACTTTTTTTAGGCCTTACCTTAATAAATACATGTTCACCAACCTGGAACTCTTTTTGAGTTCGTTTAATATCTACTTGACTTTTCTGTCTGTCTTGCGCAACTTTCAAGTTACCTTGCACCCGTTTTACAATTAACTCCATCTCTTTTAATAGTTCATGTCCTAATACAATCCTTTCAACTGGATTACTCCATGAGATGGGGGTATTGCACTTCCTGCCATACAAAATTTCAAATGGACTGTATCTTGTTGAAGCTTGGTAGTGATTGTTGTAAGCAAAATCTACCAAGTGTAAGTAATCTTCCCATTTACCTTGTTTTTCCTTAACATACATTATGAGCATATCTTCCAATACCTGATTCACTCTTTCAATCTATCCATCCGTCTGGGGATGGAAAGAGGTACTGAAATTTAAAGTAGTATTCAGTCCTTTAAACAAAGACTTCCAGAAATTGCTCATAAACTTAGGGTCTCTGTTTGAAATTATTACTTTCGGTATCCCATGTAAACGAAAAATTTGTTTCAGGAAGATATCAGCAATATTAGTAGCCTTGCAAGTAGTTTTTATAGGTATAAAATGAGTTGCTTTACTAAGTTTATCAACGACTACCATTATCGATTGATTCAAATTTTGGTTTCTAGGTGGTCCTGTAATAAAATCAAGGCTGATTATTTCCCACTTCCAGCTAGGGATAGGTAATGGCTGAAGTAACCTGGCTGGATGCTGGTGTTCAGTCTTAACTTGCTGACATTCAAAGCACTTGGCAATGTATTCTGCCAGTTCATTCTTCATGTTTGGCAAAAAAAATCCTTCCTTAACATGGTTATAGTATTCTGATAACCAGGATGTCCTGAGTAAGGAGTCTTATGAATTTCATTTAAAATTAATAACTTAATATTAGGTACATTAGGTATATACAGTCTGTCTTTATATAGTAATAATCCTTTTTCATTTAGACTATACCCTGTACTTAAACTTTCAATTAAATTTTTTGTTATTTTTGCTTGTAATTTCTGATAGTTTTCATCCAATCTTACTCCTTCCTCTAGCTGTTCTTCTAAATATGTTTTATAGGTGCTGATTGCTGCTACAAAATTTAGTTTTGCATTTCTGCTTAGAGCATCAACAATCTTATTTTCTTTTCCCTTAATATGTTGGATTTCAAAATCATACTTGGTAAGGAAATCTAGCCACCTAGCTTGCCTTGCGTTTAAGTTAGGTTGATCCAATAAATATTTTAATCCTTTATTATCTGTCATTAATATAAAATTTATTCTAATTAAGTGATGGTGTCACATCTTCAAGGCATTTATGACAACAACCAACTCTAAGTCGTAGGTCGCATAGTTTTTCTCATGAATCTTAAGCTTCCTAGACTCATATGCAATGACGTGTCCTTCCTGAGTTAAAACTCCACCTAGACCGTCGTTGCATGCGTCAGTACATATTATAAAGTCTTTATTAGGATCAACAGTTCTTAAGATTGGTGCAGTAGTTAGTAATGTTTTTAACTTTTTAAAACTTTCTTCACACTTTTGACTCCACTCGAATTTATTCCCTTTCTTCTGTAAAGAATTTATGGGATTTGAAATTTTTGAAAACCCTTCAATGAATCTTTGATAATAGCCAGTAATTCCCATGAATGACCGTACGTCAGTTACGTCCTTTGGGACTAGCCATTCCTCAATTGCCTTTATCTTTTATGGATCAAATGAGATCCTTTATTTAGTTACTACATGACCAAAGTACTGTATTTTATCCTTAAAGAAATCACACTTACTAAATTTTGCATAAAGCTGATGTTCTCACAATTCTTGTTAAACAATCTTTAAGTGCTCTTCATGTTCTTATTTAGACTTAGAATAAATTAGAATGTCGTCAATGAATACCACCAAGAACTTATCAAGGTATTTATGCAATACATTATTCATTAGACACATGAAGACAGCCAGGAATTAGTAAGCCCGAATGGCATAACAACAAACTCATAGTGACCATATTTGGTCCTAAAAGCTGTTTTAAATATGTCTTCATCTTTGATTTGGACCTGGTGATAACTAGAAAGTAAATCAATCTTTGAAAATATAGTCGTTGCATGTAGCTGATCAAACAGATCATCTATGTGGGGCAACATATATATGTTTTAAACGGTCATTTTATTAAGTTGACGGTAATCTATACATAAACATAGAGTACCGTCCTTCTTTTTATCGAAAATAACAGGTGCTCCCCAAGGAGACACACTGGGTCTGATATAATTCTTATCAATAAGTTCTTTTAGTTGGGATTTTAATGCATTTAATTCCAATATATTCATTCGATAAGGGGATTTTGAGCTGGGAACTGCACCGGTACAACCTCAATAGTGAAGTCTAACTCCCTCTTCGAAGGCAGTCCTGAAATTTCTTCCAGAAATACATTCGAATGCCCCTTCAGGATTGTAATTTCTTCCAATTTTAGTTTATCTTCGTTATTAGTATTTTCTTAATTAATTACAGTTACAGCAAAGGATTTACAACCCTTCTGAACAACTCTCTTTAATTGCAAAGCAGAGATCTGTCTGATAGCTGTTTTCCTAGGGATTCCTCTTATGTTTACTGTTTCTCATCATTATTTATGCAAGTAAAAGTTTTATCGAAAGAGTTTAGAACTACCCTACGCTATTCTAACCAGTCCATACCAATTATCATATCATAAGAACCTAAAGGAAGTATATTAAGCTTCACGGAAATTTCAAACTGATCCATGTTTACTGTACAATCCTTTACAAAACAAATCACTTTTCTTTTTGCACCAGTAGCTAGCTGAACTAACCATGAATTTGCAAATTTTTCTACTAATAACTTGCATTTTTCTACTAAATCAGGAGAAATATAACTTAAGCTAGCCCTTGGATCAATTAAAATAGATATAGGTGTTTGATTCAACTTACCTTCCACTTCCACGATGGAAGTTTAATAATCCGCCTGCCTGTTTTCCAGTGTTGCGTTGATCTTGGGCATTGTCCTTGCTAGATCATCAACAGTCATCTCCTCCTGCACCGTATGTATGTTGCTGGCAGTCTTCTTCTGGTTGGGGCAAATTGATGCATAATGAGGACCATTACATTCCCAACATTTTACTGTTTCTTTTCGTTCATTATTCTTGGTGTAATTACTGTGATTATTAACAGATTCTTTATTTCTAGGGCCATTTGGGTTTAACTGTGAATTACCTTTATTCCCTTGGAAATTTTTATTAGAAAAATTTTGTGTGTTATTATTCCTAAAACTATGGTTAGGTATGAAACCTTTCTTCTTCTGTTCAAAATTATTAGATCTTTTTTCCTTCCAGCTTGACATACTTTCCTTTTTACGATTCTGGTCATAGCAAAAATTTGCTTTTCGCATAGCCTCCTCCAAGGTTTTTGGTTTATCATATTCAATTCTATCTTTTATATGAAAAGGTAAACAACTTAGAAACCATCGTACCTTAGGCTTCTCATCCACAATGTAAGGCACGTATCGAAGCAGACTTAAAAATTTACTGTTTAATTCTTTCATGTTCATTGTTCCTAGCTTTAGTTCATAAAATTTCTTAGCTCGCTCTTCATAGTACTGTTCTGACAAGAACTTATTTTTAAAATATTTCTTAAAGGTACTCCAGTTAATGTTCTTTTCCCTGATACATTTTACTCGTTTTAGATCCTGCCACCAAATATCTGGCTTCCCAGTTAGGTTGTAGATGGCCATTCTTGCTTTTAGCTGATTAGAGTAATTGTAGATTTGAAAATATTTCTTCATCCCAGATAGCCATGAGTCAGCCTCTTCTTCTTTCTCAGTTTCACCATTGAAATTTGGTGGTTTTATTTTCTTAAATTCTCCTAAAATTTCTTCATAAGGCTTAAACTTTCTTTTTCTTGAATGATGATTATTTTCACTACTATCACTAGTATACTGATAATTTTTCTTATGTGGATCGCCATAAATCTCATAGGATGAGCTACTTTTGATTTTAGACTGTTTAGACCTTTTTCTTTTGTGTTGGTAGGATGTATCTTCAGATCCTGTCCGTTTATATTTTTCCTCATTCTGAAAATTTTCCATCAAGATCTGATTCAGCTCCTCCTAAGCTCTCAGAATTCTTTCATTTTCCTTTTTGACTGTTTCCATCTCAGTTCTCAATTCTTTAACCGTTTGTAATAATTCATAGGAGTTATTAGTTATTTCTTCGTGAATTGGTTCTCTTCTAAAATGACTTCGTTCATTAAACGGGGATTCTTCATCTACATATTCCTCAAGTCTTTCCATACCTGCAGTTTAGCTCAGAAAAGTTTTCTGGAAATAACATTTCAAAAAGAAAAATAATAATTAGTATGCATGCATTAAATCTATTGTTTATGTATGCAGGTTGAGCCTCATTCAGGCTTAGTGTCTAAACGTGTGCTCTGATACTACATGTAATACTCCAAAATTTCGTAAAAATTTAAATTTTTTCATATAACATAAAATGTTTGCAGTCGTCACTACTTAGGAACAATTAACTGTTAACGGTTACCTTAAACAATTTTAAACTAGAAACTAATTATTTTGTTAATCTCTAGTTCTTCATACTTATTGTTTGTTTCCATAATTCATTGTTAAGGATTTAATTTACTAGGTTATGATATGGAAAAACATGAATTGAAACATCTGTTTAATTAGTAGTGCTAAGTTTGTTTTACTGTTTTATTAAAGTAGGAAGGAACTTCAGTTGAGATCAATTCTTACTTATATTTTTATCTAATGTAGTGTAGTAATGCTTCTTTTACATGTTCTTTACAGGTAAGACGTTTTGTCACCAGCTTCCAGATCGAGAATTAGTATCTCAACTAGCATAAAATATAATGCTAGTAATTTTATTTACTTTACAACTTTTATCAAAATGGATGAGGTATCGTTGATTTGTAAATTTATGTTTAAATAGTTCTTGGTAACATAAGTGTTTAGTAACTAAACATAGTCCATATTTCTTTCATTTATTTGTAACTATAACTTATTCATCTAACTGCCATCAACCTATTGTCCGATTTGCTTTTTATGTAACTCTAGTGAAAGGTAATTATATAGCAGATTTCTTTATGTTTATTTACTTGATGCTGAGGGAACTCAAGAATATTTGTTTTCAACAATAAACGGGTTAAATACACTTAGGAAAAACTATGATCTAGGTATAGTCATGAAGTACATTGACTGAGATTCACACATAGAAATTAAACCTAGTGCATAGGATAGTTTTTCTAACTATTCTACTACTTACCAAATAGAGATGCAATAATACAAATTGTATATCTTTAAACTATAGTATTACTGATTTTTATGTAAGGAGGAAAGAATTATTTTCTATAAAAATCTATCCCTTTTAACCTTTGTATAATCCTCATCTCATAAGGTATTAATGATAAACAAAACACTAGTATCTTAAAATGATACTAATTTAATACCTAGGCTAAAGTTCTAGCTATGCATCTTTATTTAGTTGCAAGTATATACATATAAATGATTTTTAATTGTTATATCTTCCTAAATCTGTTACAAGATATTGTTTATTATGCAATTATTATAGAATAGTTTCTTGCATAGTTTTTTCTTAAACCTTTTCAAAGATTATAGATCATACTATAAACCCTAGTATAACTACTACCTCCCTACGTTATTCGTTAAGGATATAACAAGCATAAAAACTATGATGAAGGATAATGAAAGTTATGACAAGGTTATAACATAGTTTTAGTTATCATACACTATTGTGTGCAGGCTTCTCCAAGAGGTTTCGAACTATATCACAAAACCCACCTTTTGCAAATAATTCTTGAGCCACGTGGTCGATGTTCATTATATAGGGTTTTGACCTTTGGAGTTTTTACAATATAAGTTCTTCTAAACCCTAAAAACTCACATTTACCTATATTTTTACCTTGCTTTGGACAAGGAGGGCCGCAGGCTCATGGCCGCATGGATTTATTGTCACTTGTTTGACTCTAGATAAGCCTCTTTGTCGTTATGTTTTTCTTCTGTATAGAGGAACATTTGGCCACTGCCTTTCGTTCTGTGGGAGAACCCTTTTATCGCCATTACCCCAGCTCTGTAAATGACACTCCTGTTGTTGACTTGAATCTGCAAAAGCTACCATCCATACAATGGTGCTATGAGAATGGATTTGTTAGAGTGAGCACGGTTCCTGACTGTTTAACTAAGTGTTATTAAAGAGTATTGGGTTCTGTGTCTTACTGCTCGTTTTCTGGTGTGGCTTTGACTCTACTTGATCATGTTTTTAGTTCTCGGGTTGGCACACTTCGTGTTGGGGTTTTATTGACAGAGCTACCATCATTTTTTGGCATGGATGCTCTGGTGGCAAGGGTCTAATCTCATTAACCTGTTCGAGGCCGAGGTCAATTTCTTCAGGTGAGGAAATTGTTTGTAAAAAAAATTTATTCTACCCTTCTTCACAAGCTATTAACTTTATTATTTATAAGTTTCTCAGTCAGTATTTGATTAAATTTGTGTAGGTTGCAAATGGATATTCCAAGCTGGAAATACAAGCCATAAAACACCACGCAAGGATTTTCAGGCTTCGTGACTCTCTAGGAAAGCCTCGGTCTTGCCTGAGGTTTTCTCTTGCAATGGTTGTATGGTGTTTTAGTTGATTCTGCCTGCGTGGTTATTGGGTTACTGTTCAGTCATGGCTATAATATGCTCTGTTTGTTTTTGGAAGGCCATGTGGCTGATACTATAATATGTTGTTAAGATTATTTGAAGCCCTAGCGGCTGTTTTGTGTTGGAAACTTGGGGCTTTCATGGCCGAAACTTGAGAAATTTATGGGCCTTCAGTAGTAGTTTTGATTACAGTAATGTTATTTTAAACAGGATTTTAAGCCGTGACTTTGTTTATAAAAGGCCATTAGGCCGTAACCTCTAAGGAGACTATGATGGTTAGGGTTTAGATTCTATTTAAATTTTTAATAAGCTCGAAGCTTACTATTTTATAACTTATATTTTTGATAATATATATATATTTACTGTGGTTTTTAAAAGATGAAGGAAGGCTGTAATGTTTAGCTATTTTGGTTTATTCTTTTAAATTTAACTTAACAAAGGTTATTGTTACTGTAAATTGATGTTTATTTGGATTATGTTTAAAAATGTAATGTTTAGCTGTTATGGTTTATTCTTTTAAATTTAACCTAACAAAGGTTGTTGTTACTGTAAATTGATGTTTATTTGGATTATGTTTAAAAATGTAACTAAATGTTCAGACAGTTGGTTTTTAAAACATAAAATTGATTTTTACTGTCAGTAAATAGATAATAGATAAAAGAACAAGGGATGAATAATACCTCTTGAATCTTTATTGTTTTCCTGGGTTGAAATGTATTGAAAGGTTTTTTTCATTTATTTTATATTTTATATTTACCCAAACAGTTTTATTATTGTTTCTTGTGGATGATGTATTTAATTATAATATTATTCTAGTTTCTTTTTTACTTAGATTTATGATGAAGTTATGTTAGTAAACTTCTAGCCTTATTTTACTATTTCTTAAGTTAATCGTACTTATTTATTTTCCTGATTTTATAATGTCTGTTAATTACTATAATAATAGACTTATAGTAAATAATCTATCTATTGTGTAAGTAAGTACACAAACTAAGTAAATTTATACTTTTAAATCTTTCCTAAGACAGATCTGTTTATGTTATTCAAAGTACTTTGTCTAATTAAAAACATCTCAAATAGAAAGGTAACACATACATATGAATAACTCTTATGAAACCTGTAGAAGGTAATAAAACACATTCAATACTTCATTCGATTCTTTATCTAAATTTAATCTAACCTACTGTACTAGAGTACTACCTTTAAAAGGGCGTGGAAAAATACAGTTAGGTATTCTTTTAATCTGTCAGTGAAACTAAAAATTCTTCTAATCATTTATCCTAATCTATCTAATCCAACATTTAATTATCTTCTCACAGTAAAAGCATTTCATTATCTAACCCTAACAACAACAGAACAAATGCATAACATATCATTGCTTAAACTCAATCCTTCTAGATAACAATAAACAATTAGAAAGCTAGATAAATCAAGTAGAACCTGGAAATGTAGAAGAGGTGACTACATCTTAAGGAACCTGTTCCTCTCAACCAACTCCTGGAGAAAAGTTGTACTACAAATCTCAGGACCCCCGAGCTTGTCTCCTGGTCCACCTGGTAGAAGTACTGGGTGAGAGATGTAGTTTAGTAATCCTCCGCAACTCT
Organism: Pseudotsuga menziesii; assembly: GCA_001517045.1. Taxonomy (NCBI): domain Eukaryota; kingdom Viridiplantae; phylum Streptophyta; class Pinopsida; order Pinales; family Pinaceae; genus Pseudotsuga; species Pseudotsuga menziesii. The sequence continues at coordinate 216,667 of LPNX011082552.1, read as the reverse complement.
ACTGAGTGTTCAACAGTAAATCTGTTATACATATAACAGTATGAACTCGGCTTAGAATAGTTGCACTAGTTCATATTTTCAGCACTTTTCACTCAAAACATACTTTAGCTAGTCCCCTCCATCGAATTTTATTGTGCACTTCATTCACTCAGAATTTTCACAATTCAAGAATGAGCAGCATCAGCTGTCTTCAATGAGAAGTTCTATTAGCATGCCTAGGTCTTTTGGCTCAGTTTTCACTTAATGAGCCACTTGCTCTTGTTCCACTTTCTTGGGGAACATGACCACAAAAATAGGGAAGTTGCCTCCTGCAACAACTATAAGTAGTTTGAGGATGCTGCCAAGTGTCAATATGCTCTCAACCCAGCCTAGTCCACCAAGTGACTAGTAAAACACTCATTTAGCAGCTTCCTTAAGCTGTTGTCTCATTTTTCATTTATTTATTAATAAAATATTCAGCAATTACATTCAATTATCCTTGAGCCCACTTGGTCATTAATTGCAAACTTTATAATAAAATATAACAAAATGTTTCTTAAAACATAAAATGTTTTGCAAATTGGGGCATGTGACATAACCAATACCAGTTGATGTTGATAGAGCAACTTCATCTTTCAATTTACAAAATGAATTGTTCAAAATAAGGATTTCTATCCCACTCAGTGAATTGTTGAGGAATAATGAGTACATAGATAAGATAACTAAGATGGTAAAAACTGAGGGATATTGTCAACCAGACACCCTAGAGCTAACTTATGATGCTCACACTATAGTCCTTGGCCCCATAATTGAAGATACAGATGAGGAAGATGTCCCACATTTCTATGTAAGCTTGGATATTCATGACATGATTTTACACAATGCTATGATAGATTCTGGTGCATCTCATAATTTAGTGCCAAGGGTAGTGGTGGAGGTTTTATGGTTGGAAATTAAAAGACCTTATAAATACCTGTAATCTTTTGATTCTAGAAAGGTAAGATGATTGGGGTTGATTAAAGATATGGTAGTAACTCTTGCATAGATTCCTGCCAAGAGTATTTTCATTGACGTAGCATTGGCTGACATCCCCCCCCAAATTTGGTATGCTATTGTCAAGATCATGGGATTCAAAACTAAAAGGAACATTACAGATGAACATGTCTTATGAAACCATTCCTTTGTTTGGAGGTCACAGGAGATTGTATAGAGAAAAAATGTTAGCATATGTGGTTAGCAACCAAGACAAACCTGATAACCATCCCATATATGTTGTAGATACCGATTTGGGTTCTTCTATATTTTTCAATGACTCTCATGATTAACCAGAAATACCTATAGTTGTTGAAGTAAAAGAATACAAAGAGTTTTCCAAAAGACAGGAAGCATTAGAGAAAAAACTAAATGAAGAGGGACTGTGGACAATGTATTTTGATGGGTCCATTAAAGAAGGAGCTGGTGCCGGTATATGGATAATTTCTCCAAATAGGGATTTTAAAGTTTATTCTTATAAATTGAATTTTGAGTGTACCAATAATGTAGCAAAGTATGAGGCTTTTCTATTAGGATTGAATGCTTTGAAAGATTTGAAAGTTAAAAGAATATATGTTTTTGGGGATTTTGAACTAGTTGTGAATCAAGTGAATGACAGTGAGCAAACCAAGCATCCCAGAATGAGGGAATATATAAATGAAGTGTGAGATATGTTGGAGAATTTATTTACAAAATACAAAGTCAGATTGATTCCCAGAAGAGAAAATCATGTAGCTGATTCTCTGGCCACTACTGCTGGAAATGTCAAAGTTCCCATCTATTCAAAGAGAAAATATAAAATAGCAATTGTAAATAGACCTTCCAATCCTGAAAACTATAAATACTGGAAAGTATTTGAAGATGATTTACATATTAAAATATTTTTGGAGTTGTCAGATGAGTTTGTAAATACACAAATAGACACAGAGAACCAAAATTCAGAAAACTTCCAGGAAAATGTACAGTTTGCAGAAGAAGATGTTGAATAGAAAAAGGTAAAAGACATGATTGGAGGAAAATATATGATTCAACTAAAAAGAAATTACATTCCAAAGGGTATTATTCCTCTAGAGAATCTATTTGATCAAAACGATGTTTCTAAAGATCCGAAATTTCAGCCCACTGAAAATGATATTGAAGATCAAAATGTAGGGACTCAAGATTCACCCAAGATTGTGAAGCTATCAAGAAACTTGCATGTAAAAGAAAAAGAAGAATATATAAACCTGATGAATAAATACATTGATGTGTTTGCTTGGATTTATGAGGATTTTAAAGAATATGGTACCTCCATCATACAACATACCATTCCTATCAGACCCGGGGAAAAACCATTTAGACAGAAATTAAGAAGAATACATCCTATTGTGTTACCTTTGATTGAAAAAGAAGTGAGAAAGTTGTTTAATGGAAAAATCATTGTGACTCTTAGATTTTCCAAATGGGTAGCTAACTTAGTTCCTGCAAGAAAGAAGAATGGGGAAATCAGGTTATGTGTTGATTTCATAAATCTAAATAAAGTATCATTGAAAGATTATTGTCCTTTTTCCCAAGATGGATCACATTTTACATAAAGTAGTAGGAGCTGAAAGAATTTCCACCATGGATGGATTTTTTGGGTACAACTAGATAAAGGTCATTCCTGAAGACCAAGAGAAGACAAATTTTACTACACCTTGGGGTACTTTCATGTATGCCAAGATGCCTTTTTGGGTTAATGAATGCAAGAGCTACTTTCTAGAGAGCTGTGGACATAGCGTTTTCTGAGGAGAAGGATAAGTTTATGGTAATTTATATGGATGACATTACAATGTATTCCAAGTTTGACGGGGACCATTTGAAACATTTGGAAAATATATTTTTAAAGTGCAGAAGGTATGGAAACTCCCTCAACCCCAGAAAGTCAAAATTTGCTATGAAAGATGGAAAATTGTTGGGTGACATTGTTTCTAAGGATGGGATCAGAATTGATCAAGATAGAGTAAATGCCATTCTGAAGGTGGATGAACCTAGCAGTAAAAAGTAAGTATAATCATTCATTGGACAGGTAAATTTCTTGATAAGGTTTATCCCTAGTTTTGCAGAGATATTGAGGAATTCCACAAACATGCTGAAAAATGATAATGAAATTAAATGGATTGTGGATGCTAGGAAATATTTTAAAGATATTAAGGAAGCAATCACTAAAGCCCCAGTTTTAGTGAGTCCTTTTTTTCTAAGGATTTTCTGGTTTTCTCATATGCATTTGAACATACAATTGCTGGAGTCTTGCTGCAAAAAAATCATCAAAATGATGAACAACCCATTGCTTTCTTTAGTAAGGTGCCAAGGGATGGGGGATTCAAGTATGACATTATGGAGAAACATGATTGTTCCTTGGTAAAATATTTGAAATATTTCAGGGTTTACATTTTAGATTCCCACATCATAGCCTATGTTCCCAGTAATGTAGTGAAGAATATCCGTACTCAACCTGACCCAGAGGGGAGGAGAGCAAAGTGGATTGTTATTTTATTGGAATATGACTTGGAAATCAGGCCCACAAAATTGGTGAAAGGGAAGGGACCTGCTAAGCTGATGACAATTTCAAATTGTGAATCTCTACAGTTAAATTTCTTGTCCAATCATTCTAATCAGCTTGATTTAGAATTGTAGGTACTAGTAGATTTTGCTTTGTCCCCATGGTATAGTGGAATTATTTATGTTTTTAAGAGCTTACAGGATCCTCCAAGATTGAGCAAAACTAGGGCCAGGACAGTAAAATTGAAAGCAACAAAGTTTTGTATTATGAATTAGTATTTGTATTGGAAATATCCAGGTGGAATTTTGTTGAACTGCTTGCTGGAAAATGAAACTCAACAAACCATGAAGTAATTTCATCAGGGTGTTTGTGGAGGACATCGTTCGTGGAAAGTGCCCCAATAANAGTCCAGGCCAGCTATTACTGTTATCACCTCCTGTCTTTACTATCGGGGATCACCTACCTGGCATCAACTCTTTTTGGGTCGCCTATTGGCATACTGGCAATGACTACCAACAGGATTTTGAGAGATGGTTTCTAGTGGCCTTCCATGTTCTTTGATACTTATAAAGAAATCACCACTTGTCATCAATTCCAGATCTTTGATGGGAAATGAAAAATTAGTGCCCCTACCACTCAATCCCATTTCAGTTGAGGCACCTTTTCAACAGTGGGGGTTAGATTTCATTGGAGAGATTAACCCAAACTCCTCTGGTCAGCACAGATGGATCTTAACTGCAATTTATTATTTTGCAAAATTGGATTAAGGCTATACCAACCATGAGAGCCACTGATTCCTTCATCATGGATTTCTTAGTGAATAATATTTTGTCAAGGTTTAGGTGTCCTAAAAGGATTGTAACTAATAATGCACCTGCTTTCAAATAAAAAAAGATGATCGGTTTTTTCCATATGTATCATATCAGTTTGAATCACTCCACTACATACTATCCTCAAGGGAATGGGCTTGCATAATATTCTAACAAGAGCTTAGTAAAGATAATCAAAAGGTTGTTGGAGGAGAATAAGAGAGCATGAATTACAAAATTGAAGTATGCTTTGTGGGAAGAAATAATAAGTACTAAAAGGGCAATTGGGATGTCACCTTTCCAGCTGGTTTGTTGAGCAGATGTGGGTTTTCCAGTATCTCTAGGTATGCCAGTTATGAAGTTACTACATGAACAAGAGGAGGAACCGGACCATATGCAGAGGAGGATAAATCATATTATTGAGTTGAATTAAATGAGGAATAAGGCTTATGACAAGGTACATGTACATCAAGAGAAGATGAAAAGACCTTTGACAGGAGGTTGAAGGAAGAGCAGTTTCAGATTGATGACCTGTTTTTGAAGTGGTATGCACCTAAGGAGGAAAAACATGGAAAATTTGATCACATGTGGAAAAGACCATATATCATTGCAACTTTTAAGGGGAGAAAATTCATTTATCTTACAACATCATGATGGGGTTCAACTAAAAGGGGGCCCTGTCAAAGGAAGGTTTATGAAACATTACTTGTCCTAAGGTGGACGGTAATTTTTTGTATTCTAGTTGTACATATTTATTTAATGTGAAGAAATCAGTACTGATGGTGAGCTAACATATTTGAAGACTGGAGAAAAGGCCCTAAGATCTTGAGGGGCTGTGATTTTCTTTTATTTCATATATAGAAAAAGGAAAAGGGTGTTGAGTTTGTAAAGAAAAATAAAACATGCACTGGTCTGCATGTTCTTTGCTACCTCGTAGGGAGGATAACATCCCCAGTTAGAGCCAGCTGTTAGCAACATTTCTAGTTAGCAGTTGGAAAGGGGCATGCCTTAGAAGAAATAAGGTGTAGTGTGGAGAATTTCATGATATGACCGAAGGTATGCTATAAAGTGATTAAAGGATGATAAAGGGGGCTATTTCTAAAGTTTAATTCTATATGTTATGAGAAAATCATGGGTCAAGTTTTAGGAATAAGCTTAAATCAAAATGTGCACATATGCTATCATGTGAAAGGTTTCAACGGTGTAGATCTGTGGATGGGGAGATCTACGGTAATCAATTAATCCGCTATCCAGAGATGCATAAGAAAATAAATTTGGGAAGCTAGCGGAATGATGTAAAGGGGAGCAAAGATCTACAATCATGTGAAAAGGTAAGATAGATCTACTGTTGAGAACGATTCCACTGGTGGAAATAGCATGGAAAAGTAAAATTTTATAATCAGCGGAAAAGCTTACACACTGCATAGATCAACGACGGAGATGTAAATAGGAATGTGATCTACGACCCATAAATATTCTGTTATCTCCTGAAATAAATTGAACAATTTATTTTATGTAGTGATAGGAAGTCTTTAAGAAAAAACATTTTTTAAAATTGTTTAGGTTCATTTTTTAGAGCTTTTGGGATGTAATAAAGTTTGAAAAAACATTGGAATTTGTTTTTTCTTCAAGAAAATCAAAGCTTAGGTTTTGGTGGCTTAGGCAGACATTTTTAACGTTCATTAGCCACCGAAATGCCTAACTCTCGGCAGCTTAAACATGAAATTTGGGGCTATTGTTTCCACCGAAATCATAGAGAGGTCGAAATAGTCAGCACGTCTTTCACAATCAACAACCGTCAGGATGGAAGCGCTATCATTAACCATTAGCCACCAAAAATACAAGATAAGTGGTTAATGATGATTTGGTAAGAAGTGTTTAAATTATTATTATGAGTTTGATGTGATTTATCCAAACCCAAATGCTCTTTACCTTGCACCTGTCCTATATCTGTGATCTCATTACTACGAGTAATGTAATTCCAGTTCATGAAACCACGTTCCTTACACTTTCTATTTACGGGTCCCGTCAACTACAACATTACCCTTTTCAAATCTCAATTGCTAACTATATCCCTCAAAATCAGGACTTTCCCTTAATTCATTCCTCATTCCTTGCATTTGTTCTCGTTGAGACAAACTTCCCTAATCCTGTGCTATGTTGTCTTCCCCAAAATTTGAATTTTCAAATCGCAGGTGCAAGGAAATAGTTTAGCAAATGAAGAGAGGAGGATCTACCCTAAGGAAAGAGCTTGATGATATCAGTTACCTGGAATCACACCCTGAGGTGTGTCATCTTTTCAAAGACGTAGGTTGTTATAGGTTCTGTGAAAAAATCCAAGGGCCTCATCAGTAAATAGAAGAAGCATTCGCTCTCACATTTTCTCAACTTCTTCTTTAATAGCAACGAATTTCTTGGGGTTGACTGGACTAAGTTTTTGGTGAGCATGTTTTTCATTCGAATAGGTTTTAATCTCTTGTTTGATAATACCAGGATAAATGTCTGACATTTCCTCATATGACCAAGAAAAGACATTGACATCAACTTTAAAACAAGTTGACCACCTTGAACCCAACTCATTTTGAGAGGATCGAGACTTCTTCACGAAGTTAAAATTACCGGTTCTTCAACTGAAGCAATGTGTTATAAAAAAGAATAAAGATAAGTTGATTCTATCCATACTTTCAAAGCTAGGGCCTGAATATTGTAGAAAAAATAGATCCAATGCTATGAGAGAAGATGCTAAGAAGAATCACAGGAAATAGATTTTGCTACTAAGATAACTCTCACAAGCATACTGTTGGCTACTTTTCCTCAATCTCACGACCCAGGTTCAACAAACCCTCAAACCCAACAAAACACCCAAAGATATTGGCTCGACAGAGCAATCTTAGTCGTCAATACGTGCAACGCAGGTGCAGTCTCACCTGAGATATCTTAATGTGTAACTTCCAGAACCATGTTTCTGCAGTCGGCGAGGGATTACAGTTTCCTGGCACACGACCAAGGTGATCAACATAGTCAGAAGGTTGGAGTCTTTTTACTAACTCGACAATGACGCAACGGTACGACACAAATTATTCCTTAACAATAAATGACATTGGTGTGACTGTATTACAACTTAATAGCATTTGAGCATGAAATAATACAAAATGATTCAACGATTCTTTAGTCATTCATTCATTCAACTAATTTTATCAATATTGCGACATTCACTTAAGCCATAAACATAAACAATAAAAAATAACCCACAAATATTCAATAGGAACATTCATTCGACACAATATGTAACGTGGAAACCCAACCGAGAAAAACCACAAAGGCGCTCTTCATTTGGCATGAGAAATATATGCACCTTTCAGTCTGCGACTTGACTGCAGACTGTTTGAGATATGTCTTTTCAGCTCAGACTCTTTCTCACTCTCATGTTCTATGTTTTATTATGATTTTTCTTCTATCTACTCCTACTGATCCACACACAGCCTCAATTGACTCTTCTAACTGCTATGTGCGCACTCAATTGTAGAATGGATCCTACTATTCGAACACCCTTCTACAAAACGGGTTCCATGGCTTAATGACCTTCAATACTATCTAACTTCTCTAATTTCTTCGACTATTTTCTAACCCTTATACAAAATGGGTTCCTCCTATTTATAACTTCTACAAGACCATGTAGGGTCGACTCCATACAGTGTGTTTATTACAGGTCGTAATCAGCCATAAAAAATGGTTACAAGCTGTCATAGAATGACACAAGGCGCTATCGGCCTGAGTTATAAATATTACTTCATGCGTGTACCATCTGCCGGCTTACGACGAATTTAGCAGCCATAATATTCCTGACCTGTCACTTTCTAGCCATTTCTTTTTTGCACGTCGGTAGATTTTATTTTCCTTCGTCGCACTCCTCCTCATCGCTACTTTCTCTCTTCCACAATTATTTTACTTCATTCACCTTCCTTTACTACGTCGTGTGCTTGCTTTTCCTTCCTGCGCCTGTGATTTTATTTCTTCCTTGTTCTCTTTCTTGGCCAACCAGCTACCCAACACTCACATATGGCTCATCTCGAGCCACTAAGTTGGTTTATGGCTCAGACGGTTGCTGGGGCACAGTTCCGACCTTAGCCTGAAATTATTTGACAATTCCTTATACTTGGGAAACTTCTTGTCACACCTCCTCTGCTTGCTTTTCCAGCGACTGGGTTATGTGTTGGAGCTTCTATTGTATAGGCTGAAGGAGCCCTGTAACTCGTTCGGATTCTGATTGGTGTGCTGCAACTTCTTCATTTCTTCTTTGCTCCTTGTCGTGCATAGTTTTGACTTGCTGCTGCAGTTGTTTCAGCTCGAATACCTTGGTAATATTTTGTTTGATAGGAAGCTTCTTCATGTCTGCCTTAACCGCTGTTATTTTTAGCTCAGTTTGGCATGCATCCTCTGTGAATTTTGTCGTTGTTTCATCTTCTAGGAGAAATTCCAAAGTTGCAGATGCTGCGTTGATTTCTCCAGTACAGAGCTTATCTCCTTGCTTAATTGGATCAACAACTTCAGATGCTGTTTTCTTGCGCACTTCTAGCACCTCAGGAGGCGTACTCGGTCTTTGTTGCACTTTGAGTTCTTCCACCTGTTTGTTTAAGTCCGCAGAAATCCTGGGTAACCGGTCTATCTTGGCGGCTGCATCTGTTTCTTCTTGGCCTTCTTCTGCTGGAAATTATGCTACTACGCTGCTAATGGCTTCATCCAATGTGATATTTATTTCTTCTTGCGCCTTAATTGCTTGTTCATTCTCCCTAAGGAGGGCCTTGCGCTTGTGTGCCTTCCTTGCTTCTTTCTATGCCTGATATGCGACGGAACTCTCTTGGATTCTGATCTCCATCATGACCACATGCTAAACAATGTATACCTCGGCCATTGTTAGTTTGTATAAATCAATAGACAATTTCCCCAACTCATGGGAAACATCATCGAACTCTTTCGTCCTTGTCTCCATCACTTTTGCGAATAGCTCCACCTTGAGCGATGAAAACAGTATTGGCATCTCTAGTGTATCTGCAGGGTCGACCACGTGCGTCTCAGCTTCAACTGCACCTCGTTCTTCATAGATGGATTCAGTGAGCTTATTAACATGCACTGTGATTTTTTTCATTAAGTGCGTCTTCTTTCAAGTTATGCTCTGGAGGGTGGCATGTGCCACTTTCGTAGCAACGTCTGTGATTACGGTGATGTCTTCCTCCTCTAAGCTGATTGTATTAGCCTTTTTGTCTGCTTTCCTCTTTTTGTGCTTCGGCTCATGCTACTCCTTTTCTTGTTCTTTCTTTTGGTTCTGCACATCCTCGTTAGTTGGCGTGTCATCTGAATCATTCTTATCATAGTCCTCATCACTATCTTCATCTTCTTCATCTGAATCCTGCGATTGGTTGTCTTGCATGTCGCCCTCGCCATTACCTTGTTCATTTCCTTGGTCCATCTCCTCGTAGACTAGGATGCACCATTCTTTAGGCAATTCTTGGATGGAATTTTCAACATCTTGGTCAGTAATCATGAAGTGCATTGGTTGTGCTTTTTTCTTTGGGTACTACCATAGCTGCAGGATGATACTATGGGCACCGACTTGGAAAGTTATACAAGGCACATATATTTGGACTTTTTGAGTGAAAATTCTATGCTATTGTTGCACTGCTTCTCTTAACACCTCCCCATGCAGAAATAACTCTATGTTGTTATCTTTCTGTCGGATCTTGTCTTCCTTATTGAACCATAGGTTCTGATATTTCCTTCCTTGACATAATACTGGGACATCCAGTGGCTGGTAGCCTGGTGGGTCAGACCAAAATACGAAGGAAATCAACACTAGCAACCAAGAGTAGTGGAATTTTGTTTTAACTTCTTACTGCACTTGGGATGCATCTTCTTGCAGCTCGTTCAATAGATATTGGGACCAACTGATCAACACTCCTTTGGTGCAGAGCTCAGCGAGTTCAACTGTCCCTGTAGTGCACTCGGTGGGTCGCATCTTGCAAGATAAAAAAAATTTCAGTGAACCTCACTCCATTATCGATTATAGAGGAAATCAAGAATCCTTTGTTTGCGTGCATGAGGTCATACTTCTCCCTCATCTTTGTTGTATCCCAATCCTTGTGTAGGTATGGTGCAGGGTCAACTCCTGTGTGCGGGAGACCCATGATCAACGAAATGAGATTGACATCGACAAAATATGGTCTGTTGAGCCACAAAAATCCTCCATGGAAGCAGACCAGGAGCTGTTGCACATATGTGCTCACTTCTTTACTTCAACCAAAATGCACCATATGCAGTAAATTAATTAGGACCACGCGTTCTATACCCTGATCCCACTCCATCGGAACTACAAGATGTGATGCAGGTGGTACAACTAGAAGAGTGGCCATGTACTTGTTTATTTCGAGGTCCTATTGTTTCTGTGTATCATTATCTTCAAATTTCATCCACACCAGCTTCGAGAGGATATATTTCAACAGCTAAACTCCTATGGGGATCTTGGGTGCAACCAGGGAGGAGTTCACTTTCATCGGAAGCTTTACTTCTGGTGCATCTAGCCTCCTTGGTTGGACGTATGGTGGTAGCGGATTCCTCTCCACCAGGGTAGCATTCCTGTCACTTCTTGGTGGTGAGGTTGGCCTTTGCTTGGCGAACTTACCCTTCATTGTAAACTTTAGCTCCCTTACCTGAGGCCCTGATGTGACTGGAAGGTCTGTGCTCGACAATCATGTTGGGACATATTGTCGCGGACTTGAAACTGGTACATTAACTGGTGGATACTAAACTGGGCCCGAAGCAGCAGCATGAATAGTCTTTGGAGCTGGCCACACCATTGTTTATGGTTCTTCCTGTCATTAGAGGAAATTTGGGGTCTAAAATGGGCATTTTAAGAAAACACACCAACAATAAATTCTTGTGAGTTGGAATTCAAGAACCAATAGAATTTAAAATTTTGGAATGTCTGAGGGAAATTTGGTTGGAACTAGAGGCCAGTTAGGATCATGGCACACCAAGTTGTTCATCCATTTTAATAAATCTGGAAATTTCAAAGTTCGTAAAAAAGGAAGCGTCGATTGCATGGAAAAGGTGTTGGGACAAGAACCCCATGGTGGGAAATTACCACTAATAGGATTTCCAAAAGAGTAGGCGGGGTTTCCCCTAGCCATAGCTTGTGAATCACTATCTCCTTGAAAAGGATTCCAATGGTTATGTAAAGGATTAGCCCCAACCATTCCTTGAGACCAATTCCCTTGGTCCTGAAAGGCACTGCTCCCATCTAACATGCTAGTTGAAGGTATGACATTACTAATGTCACATACCTCAATTTTGTAAAATTATGTAAATTGTTTTATTATATTTTTGAGACATTATGATTAAATTAAATCCTAAGTAGGGATTGATGACTCAGCAGAGTCAACAGAAATGGAGTGTAATTCAGAAGATTTTGTTATTAATAAATAAATTATGGAGACAACAGCATGAGAGAGCTATTAAAAAGAGGTTACTGGTCAAACTGGTGGATGGAACTAGGTGGAAAGGAAAAAGACAAGTGGCAACATCCTCAAACACTTCCTAAGTTGCAGGTGGCAACTTCCCTATATTTGGGGTCATGATTCCCCAAGAAAGTGGAATCAGAGCAGGTGGCTCATTAAATGACAGTTAACCCAAAAAAGACCTAGGCAATCTTTTAAAAGTACTCAATGAAGAGAGCTGAGGCGGTTCAGATATTTTCCAGAGAGAATTCATTCAGGTGAATGTTATTCAGGAAATTCATTGAGGAAGAGGGAATTACAGTAAGGAAGTTGTTTTAAGAGGATTGCTGCAGTAACTTGATTTTATTACAGCTTTTTGGCTGAAAGAACTGACTGAAAGTTCTGAGTTAATACTGAGTTTGAAGACTGGTATCTGACTTTGTTGCACCTAGTTTCAGCTGGGGAGACCAGAGCAAGCTCGGGGGTCCTGAGAAGTCGCTGTCTGAGCACTCTCCAGGAGTTGGTAGGGAGGAATGGCCTCCCATTGCTGTTGTTGTCCACAGTTTAAACAGGTTCTGTCACTTATTTCTTTATGTTGATGAGTATGAATGGATGCATGTTATGTTTATATTATATGTCTGAAGAGTTAGTTAGTTTAGTAATGTGAGTATCTCAGAATATTAGTAGTTAAATCTATTACTGAGTTAAAGAATTACTGTGTTTTTCCACATCTGGGATCACCAGACCGTACTCCAGCACAGTATCTCGGTATTGTGAAGTAGTATCCTTCTGAACCGAGTTTCCTAATTAGTTACTTTCAGCAACTACAAGTGTTTCACAAATTCATAAGTTATTTTCTAATAGTCTTAAAAACTACTTCCTAGTACTGTATCTTGTTTCCAGTAAATGCTAGCTGTAATAAAGAAAAGATAGAATAAGTATTTCTGCTGTCTAAATCTTATAATTGTTATCTTCCAATTTGAAAGAATTTAACCTCTAAATGTTGAAAAAGACAATACTGACAGTAGGATATAATTACTTATCGGTTTGATTTTACAGTTAAATCCTAGTGGTGTTAGTCTGTATTTTGGTTAAGAATGCAGTTATTTAAGTACTGAATCTTCTTTTATTTCAGCTAAGCTTAAACAGATTTCAAAACTGATATACTATTTTCAAATATGGTAAATGAATGTTATTTTATACACAAGAATTTATATATATCTGTATATGAGAATAAAATTAAATATTGAATGAGTATTAGGTAAAAATACTCACGCATTATAACTAAATAAATAAACCCAACCAAACATGGGATAACAACATTAAATAACAATCATAGTAACATTGATAAGAAGTAATATCATTATAGTATCACTAATAATGTATCTATATTATATACATTATAAAAGTAACATTTAAAGTAATATTTTATTACTACAATTATAAACCTAGACTATTTATACTCGATGTATAAATAAATAAAGTTTATGTATAAACTATTCATACTCTATGTATTACAAAGTAAATAAACCTTACTTGAAGACAATAGTAAAATATAAGAAGAAGTACAATAGGCTTACATAATTTAATAGGTATGCACTTTGCATTTATTGTTTCTAATAAATAGAAGCCAGGGTATAAAGCCTGTATAGAAACTTTAACAATAAATCTATTTAACAAAAAGCTGGAGAGTACTTTAACTACATAACTCTTTTATAATAAAATAAATTACAGTATTATAACATGACCAAGAACAATGAAAAAAAAAATAGTATCCACAGCTAGGATATTGGTATAAGGGTATAACCCTATATATAAATTAAGAAGTTAATATATAACAAATGAATCAAGGTATATAACCCTAACAACAACATTATTAAAAAGAGTTTACCAATAGTTAAATAACCCAGTTATTATTTTTAAAAACAAAAGAAATAACAGAACAGTAATTAGCTCAATCTTCGAGCTTAACCATTATGGTTAATATCATTCATTTAACTCTCAATTACCAACAGAGTTATAATTTTAATGACAGATTAAGCAACTGAACTTAATCTCAACTGTAAAATTAGGGTTGACCCCTACAAGTCCAGTTTATACAAGTAAAATAAATACTAAGAGTTAAGACAATGTTTTCACCTACGGCCGCATCATAAATCCACAATATAAGTGGTTATAAACCTATATTTTACTTATTCCTATACAGAGCATAGAATTAAAAATGCATGTGATAAACAAACCCAAAGATACAGGAAAGCTTTATAATAAGTCATATTACAAAACTATGGGTGAAAACCCTCAACAATTTAAGAGTACAGCAAGAGAAACAGAATGTTGAGGTCGTAACCTCTTATACAGGCAGGCTTACAGCCAGTGCCCTTTTTTATACAGTATTTCTTTTACAGTAATCTTAAATACAGAAGAAAGACGAATAATTACAATATCGACCGAAGCCGTAACGCCCATGCACAACATAGGGTTTAACTTGTTAAGAATTCATTTTAACATGCAGGTAAAGACTGAACAGAGCTGAGGTAACCACAGAGTCGCATCACTCAGAACCAACCACTAACAGCCCTAAAAACCAGCAAGGAGGGAACGCCATGTTCGGGACCAGGCTTACCGGGAGGTTCCACGGTTGAGATCTTGCGTTTCCCACTCCTTAAGAAGAAGACCAAACCTGCATTACGAAGGGACAGATTATTAATTTAAAAACCCTTGACATATTTTGGTTAAGCTGTATTCATGAAATGGAAAAAGAAGGGAATGACATGTAACTTACCAGCGCGTTTGAAGGAAGTGTAACCACCAGAAATAGACTGATAACCACGAGCAGAGGAAGCATAAACCCTTCCTTTGTCACCGAGAAGAACGAGCTGGCGGAAGCAAAGGATACCTTCCACAATGGAAACATTGACAGTATCAAGTCGAAGATACACACACGCCGTGACAGGGTCGACAATGGTGTCGAAGGGAAAAACCCTAGGTTTTTCAACAACCATATGGCCGCCAACAGCAAGCTACTGACTTCCACACAGTGCAGTAGACGAGCATGAAGGACTGGAGCAGCATAGAAGCTACTATCAAACAATGCAACAACAAAAATTGGACCAGGAGGGTTCGCAGAGCGACCAAGCTCGAAGGCGAGGGAGAAATGGCAAATTAGGGTTGAGTCAACGATTTTATAACACCAATGCATGGCTCTGGAGTGACCACGTAGTGTTTTAATATATCGCATGCGGTGGGTCAAACTCTAATGTTCCACGACTAATATGCCATCGTTTGTTTTTCCAAACAAATCATAGCATGGATATTCCATATGGTCGCTATACTATGGTATTACCTGCCATATAATTCACGATCATGAACGTTAGAACAATGCTCTTAAGACTATGCATTGTAAATATTAAAACTTCGCATTATAAATATCGTTCAAGATTAAGTTTTGAGGTATTTAGACATAGAGGACTTGATATTAATTATAAAAGTTATAAGGATATGGGTATAATGTTAAGTTATAGTTGTTCATAAAACTTACCACTATATTGCCATTTACCCTAATCTTAAGTGAAAATAAGAGATTTATCATTTCTTTTAAGTCTATAAGATAATGGAGTAATGTTAGATATAGTTGTTTACAATTCTACAACTATAATGCCAATTGCTATAGTTTTGCTTTGAAGGTAAAGGACTTGTCATTCTCTTTTTATATGACTTTAACTTATAGAAATCAAGCTATATAATCCATAAATTTGGAGTAGGGTTACTCTAGTCCATTTTACTTGTTATTAGTAATATAATAACAATCTTTTAATAGTCTTAGATTCCTTATGATAACAATTAGACTTTTGTTATCCTTCATGCTCAAAGATTTACAAAGATTGTGTAAGTGAGTGTATGATAGGCAGTTTATGTAAATTATTATAACCATTCTTGTGATAGTATAGTCTGGAAACTCTTAAATGAGTTTAATTATGATAATCTAGGACTAATTCTAAAGGTGCTTATAGATTTTATTCAATTGTCAATCATGGAAATCGAAGTAGTTTTTCCAAACAAGGCAAACCCTTAAAATGTTAAGAGAAGACATGTATCAAACAGTAAACCTTGTAATTGCTGGAAGTAAGATAAGTATATATTGATATTTTTTTAACTCCATATCCTTTACAATTGTAATTGCAGATCAAAACATATTCTGAATGTAAACTTGGCATGATGCAGTAACAACAGATGAGTAGAATAGGGTCTAAATATGGTAACCCAGTTATAATTACTGTGCTAGATAAGAAATATTATTTACTTCTATATTTGCATTTCAATAAACTCATCAAATGATCCAGTACTCCATAGGGATACTTAATGCTGATACTATAAAGGAAAATAGCTAGCTTATTCTCTAGTAATTTCCAACTTTCTATCAGTAAGATCTTAAAGAGATTATAGGAAAAGTTTTACCTTTAAAAGCTTGATAAACCTGGCTAGTATGCATATACTTTGCTGAATGATTTTGTACATCAATTTGTTATCTAATACTTTAAAGATTGGTTAGCAGCGACCCGAACTTTACCTGTATATCTGTAAGAGAAAGAAAACTGTTGCATTAGCTCGGAAGCTAAGTAAGCCCAGTCTGTCATGGCAATCCCCCTTGTGGTGCAAAGAGAAAACAATCAGTAACTGACAAGAAACTCATCTTTAAAGTTAAGTACAATAAAAGATCATTCAATTACAATTCTGGTAACATAAACTAATCAAACAGTTAATGACTGCTTTTAATAAGATTATATGCTATTTTAAAAATTTTAAATTTTTCGGAATTTTTGGGGTTTTGACATGTGGTATCAGAGCATGGTTCAAATACTAGGCCTTGATGTGGCCCAACTAGTTTCCACAGAACAGTAAAAATAATGTACTAACTTGTATTTTGTTTCATGTAAAAAGCAGAAAAAAATTTATTTTTCTGAATCTAACAGGAAGGTATGGAGAAGCTAGGAGAATATGCTGAGGAGGAATCTCCAAACACTGAGACAAGACAGATGTCTAGAGAACTTGTGATAGAGGAGGTAACTACTCACTCCTCAGAGCTGATGCAGACTATAAAGAATTTAAAGACAGAAATAGAAGCAGTCAAGAAGGACAATGAAAGGATTCTGAAAACTAAAGAGGAGTTAAATCAAATTTTGATGGAAAAATTTCAGACTGAAGGGAGAAGCAAAATATCTGAATCTGAAGAAGCTAGCCATCAGAAAGGGTCTAAAAAGATGAAACTAGCTAAACTTGATAGCAGTTCATCATTTGAAGGATTTAAGGAACAACAAAGCTATTACTCTACTAGTGACAGTAGCGAGGCTGAGTTGTATAAGAGAAAGAAAAATTACAGGCCATATGAAGAGATTTCTGGGGAGTTCAAGAAAATAAAACCCCCAAATTTCAATGGCGAAACTGAAAAAGGAGAAGAGACAGAATCTTGGTTATCTGGAATGAGAAAATATTTTCAGATATACAACTATTCCAATCAGCTGAAGGCAAGAATGGCCATCTATAATCTCTCAGGAAAGACAGATATATGGTGGCAATATCTGAATAGAGTTGAGAGTATCAAAGAAAAAGAGGTCAATTGGAGTACCTTTAAAAGGTACTTCAAAAAGAAGTTTCTTTCCGAACAATACTATGAAGAAAGGGCCAAGGAATTTTATGAGTTAAAACTAGGCTCCATGACTATGAAGGACTTAAATAGTAAGTTCTTAAGTCTGTTAAGGTATGTGCCGTATTTAGTTGATGAGAAACCTAAAGTACATCAGTTTCTCAGTTGTCTGCCATACCATATCAAGGACAGAATCGAGTACGATAACCCTAAGACTCTGGAAGAAGCTATGAGGAAAGCAAATTTCTGTTTTGAACAGAATAAAAAGAAAGAAGGTATAGCCAACTGGAAGGCTAAAAAGAACAGTAATCAGCCTGAGTTCAAGAAAAAGGAGTTTGTACCCGAGAAAAATTTCAGGAATAACAAGAATAGAAACCATTCTAATGGTAAGAACTTCCAGGAAAGCAAAAATGGTACTTCTAATAATTCCAATAACTTCAAGGGCAAGGAAGCTTCTAACAATCATGAAAATTTTACTAAAAATTTCGAACGGAAGGAACCTGTTAAGTGCTGGGAGTGCAATGGCCCACACTATGCTTCAGTTTGCCCAAATTGGAAGAAGCCAAACAGCAATATTCATACTATACAAGATGAAATGACTATTGGAGACTTTGCAAGGACTATGCCCCGAATCAATGCAGCGTTGGAGAACCGCCAAGCTGATTATCAAACTTCCATGATGGAAGTGGAGGGTATGGTTAACAAAACCCCTATAACTATTTTAATAGATCCAGGTGCTAGTCTTAGTTATATTTCACCACAGATAGTAGAAAAGTGTAATCTGACTGTTGAAAGGTTTGATAACTCTTGGTTAGTACAACTAGCCACTGGGGCAAAAAGGAAGGTAATCTGTTATGTTAAGGAATGTGCTTTAGATATAATGATTTTAAAACTACTGTTAAATTAAATGTTTTGCCACTTGGCTCGTATGACATACTTATTGGTATGGACTGGTAAAAACAGCATAAGGTAGTTTTAAACTGTTTTGATAAAACCTTTACGTGTGTGAATAATAATGAACAGCCTGTAACAGTTAAGGGTATTCCTAGGAAAACTGTAATCAGGCAGATTTCTGCCTTACAACTTAAAAGAGCAGTCAGGAAAGGGTGTAAAGCCTATGTTGTAACTATTACAGATGAGACAAATAAATCTGAAATAGATAAAATAAAAATAGAGGATATTCCTGTGTTAAACGAATTTACTGATGTTTTTCCGGAGGAAATTCCAGGATTACCTCCCAGGAGGGAACTGGATTTTACAATTGAGCTGGTACCAGGTGCTGTACCCAGCTCGAAGGCTCCGTATCGTATGAATATTCTAGAACTTAATGAATTAAAATCACAGTTAAAATAATTAATAGATAAGAAATACATTCGACCTAGTGTGTCCCCTTGGGGAGCACCAGTAATATTTGTTAAAAAGAAGGACGAAACTATGCGACTTTGCATAGATTACCGTCAACTAAATAAAATGACAATTAAAAACAGATATCCATTGCCCGCATAGATGATCTGTTTGATCAGCTACGTGGAGCTACAGTTTTCTCTAAGATAGACCTGAGATCAGGATATCATCAGGTAAGAATTAAAGAAGAGGACATTTTCAAGACAGCCTTCAGAACAAGGTATGGACATTACAAATTTGTCGTAATGCCATTTGGGATTACTAATGCCCCAACCATCTTTATGTGTCTAATGAATAACATAATGCATAAATAATTGGATAAATTTGTTGTCGTATTCATCGATGACATCTTAATCTACTCTAAAAATGAAGAGGAACATAAGGAACACTTACGGATAGTCTTACAAGAACTACGAGAGCAACAACTCTTCGCGAAGTTCAGTAAGTGTGATTTCTTCAGGGATGAAATCCAGTACTTAGGTCACGTGGTGACTAAGGAAGGGATTTCAGTTGATCCTGAAAAGATCCGGGCAATCAAAGATTGGCCAGTATCAAAAGACGTAACAAATGTTAGGTCCTTCATGGGAATTACCGGTTATTACCGGAGATTCATTGAAGGCTTTTCAAAAATAGCCAACCCAATCACTTCCTTGCAAAATAAAGGCAAGAAATTCGATTGGAACTTAAAATGCGAAGAAAGCTTTAAGAAATTAAAAACTTTATTAACAACTGCGCCTATTCTAAGGATAGCAGATCCTAATAAGGATTTTGTGGTATGTACCGATGTTTGTAATGACGGTCTAGGCGGAGTGCTAACTCAGGATGGGCATGTCATTGCCTATGAGTCCAGAAAGCTAAAGATCCATGAAAAGAATTATGCCACTTATGATTTAGAGCTTGCTGCTGTTATTCATGCCTTAAAAATGTGGCGACACCACTTAATAGGCAAAAAGTTTACTTTAATGACTGATAATAAGGGCTTGAAATACCTTTTAGATCAGCCTAACTTAAATGCAAGGAAAGCAAGATGGTTAGCCTTCTTAAGTGAATACGATTTCGAAATTCAACACATAAAAGGAAAAGAAAATAAGGTAGCTGATGCTTTGAGCAGAAATGCAAAGCTGAATTTTACAACAACAATCAGTACTTATGTTTCTGATTTAAATGAACAGCTAACTGAAGGAATAAAATTGGATAAAATTTATCAAAAATTACAAGCTACAGCTAAAGAAGAACCTACAAAAAGTTTAATAAAGGGTTATAGTCTAAATAAAGATGGATTTTTATTGTTTAAGGACAGACTGTATGTGCCTAATGTACCTAAGGTTAAATTGTTGATTCTGGATGAAGTTCATAAAACCTCTTACTCAGGGCATCCAGGCTACCATAAGACTGTCACCATGTTGAGAAAAGATTATTTATGGCCTAATATGAAATCTGAAGTAGCTGAGTATATAGCTAGATGTTTGGACTGTCAACCAGTGAAAACAGAACATCAACATCCAGCTGGGTTACTGCAACCTTTACCTATTCCTAGTTGGAAATGGGAAATAATCAGCTTAGATTTCATTACTGGATTACCCAGAAATCAAAATCAGAATGATTCAATTATGGTGGTAGTAGATAAATTAAGTAAAGCAACACATTTTATTCCTGTTAAAACCACTTACAAGGCTGCAAACATAGCTGACATTTTTCTAAAGCAGATTTTTCGGCTACATGGTGTACCGTAGGTTATTATTTCAGACAGGGATCCTAAATTCACAGGAAATTTCTGGAAATCCTTGTTTAAGGGATTAAACACAACACTGAATTTCAGCACCTCTTTCCATCCTCAGACGGACAGATAGAATGAAAGAGTGAATCAGGTGTTGGAAGATCTGTTAAGAATGTACGTCAAGGATCAACCAGGTAAGTGGGAGGATTACTTGCATTTAGCAGAATTTGCATAC
Source organism: Pseudotsuga menziesii (assembly GCA_001517045.1). NCBI lineage: Eukaryota > Viridiplantae > Streptophyta > Pinopsida > Pinales > Pinaceae > Pseudotsuga > Pseudotsuga menziesii. The sequence continues at coordinate 195,839 of LPNX011082552.1, read as the reverse complement.
AATAACAACTATCAATCATCAGCTAAGTTCAGTCCTTTTGAGATTCTGTATGGGTGTAAATGTAACACTCCTATCTCCTGGAATAATCCAGTAGTTAGATTAGTGTTGGGACCCGAATTATTAAAGGAAATGGAACAAATTGTGAAACAAGTGCAGGAGAATTTGAAGGTTGCCCAGGATCGGCAAAAGAGCCAAGCAGATTTAAAAAGAACTCCTAAAGAGTTCTAGGTGGGTGAGCATGTGTTCATAAAGGTAAGACCAAAGAAGAGCTCCCTAAGAATAGGGAGTTGTGCAAAGTTAGTGCCATGTCACTGTGGTCCGTTTGAAATTTTATCTAGAATTGGTCAAGTTGCATATCAGCTAGCGTTACCAACTAACTTAAAAGTGCACAATGTTTTTCATATTTTTGTTATGAAAAAGTATGTTCATGATGCTACTCATGTGATTGATTGGAACGTTGTACAGGTAGAACCAGAAGGGGAAGTTCTGGTGGAACCGGACTGTATCCTCGGGAGGAGAGAAATTACTCCGC